>JARFXV010002294.1:0-289360 GCA_031761425.1 Cosmopolites sordidus
AAATCAACATATCCCCGTTAGTATAAATAATATCCAAGTACCATATGCTAATACAGCAAAATATTTGGGTATAACATTAGATGCCAAGCTACGCTGGAGGGCTCATGTCAAAAAGAAAAAAGAAGAACTTGACATCAAATTTAGAAAAATGTATTGGCTGCTTGGACGAAATTCCACTCTATCAGTCTACAACAAAGTACTCTTGTACAAACAAATTCTAAAGCCCGTATGGACATATGGCATCCAGCTGTGGGGTTGTGCCAAAAAGAACAACTTGGAAATAATCCAGCGATTCCAAAACAAAGTACTAAGGAACATTGCAAATGCCCCTTGGTATTTCAGAAACAGTGACCTCCATAGGGACTTGGAAATGGACACCGTTACCCAGACCATTAGCAGATTTGCCCAGAGTCACGAGCAGCGACTTCTTCAGCACGTCAATGTCGAGGCCATCCAGCTCCTTGATAATGCAAGTCAAATCAGAAGACTTAAGAGGACCAAACCCTTTGAGTTGGTTTGAACGTTTGTGTTAGTAAAAAAGCAGAGCATAGTGCTGGTGTATACGTTAATATTGGTGTAATTAAGTTATTGGATTTAATTTAAGGGATACTAGTGAGTAAGTTCTTAAAATCATCTTTTCTTTTGTAGTAACTTAGGTTTGTACAACATTACTCATTGATCAACTTTGGTCAGATTGTAATTTTGGAAAACTTCCTCAGGGATGTTTTATAAATAAAAAAAATAAAAAAAAAATTCTAATGATTTATTGACCGACTCTCGTATTATAAAAAAAACTTTAATACCTTCATCATTCGTAGTTGTGCTCCATCCTTTCTGACATATACATTCTCCATTATCACTGACTGTACCATGATGACATACAGCATTCTCTTTCATCATCTGGGGACCATCAAGTACTGCCATTCCAAGTCCCTTCAAGTCTTTCTTGCATATTGCAGTATCCAAATTGACACACTCGTTGCTGTATGGTGAATAAGCAATATCTGGCGCTTCACCGATCATTTTTGATAAGCACAAAGGTACTTTCTGGCATGTGCTTGACCCAAAATCGAAATACCCGATAATTCCTGAGTATTTTATTAAACAGTCAACAGGATTACAGTTTGTTCTGTTGTCCAGGTCGAATGTTGCACAATAATTATTTTGATTCTTGCTACAATCCTTGTTTGTGTCGAAATATATTTCCGTAATAATTTCATTTTTCTTGAATTGATTTTTATAAGAGATCGAAATCGAACAAATTCCTTTTCTGTTGAAAATATAAAGATTTGGATAGATTAGTGTGAGGTTTTTTGTATAACCCGTTGAGAGAGTTCCCATATCTCCTCCTATCAGAGTCATACTGTTACATTCAGTTCCACCATCGCTAAGGGTTTCACAACATTGGACCATGTTCACGGATAAGTCCAGGTCATCTTGATACATGTTTTTAACGGTAACAAAGAACGTAATAGCGATGTCATTTCCTTTTATAGGTGCTATACCGCTTTCAAGAACCGATATTTCTGTCTGGACTGGGATAATAAAAACTAGGGCGATTACAAAGTAAATATTCACAGACATTGACATATAATTGTGACAAAAGGATATGACATTGGCATAAAGAGTGCATCGTTCAGGATTTTTTGTACTTGTTCACCTGCAGACGTTCCACACTTCCCCACTTCCGCAACCATCGCACGTGGCGATTATCGGGAATTGATCGAATTATCCGTCATTTTTTTTGAGAAGAGATAATTAAAGAAAAATTAAAATCAGACCTCCTTGTGCAATGCATCAAGCACGATGGATGGTAAAAGCTATTTATTCTTTGAAAATATGTTTGCTGCAGGCTCAGTTTAAAATTAGCGTAAAAGACAAACGGACGCTGCAGGATGTTTCTTTATTCATTGTGGCAGTTTATGCAAAGCCTTGGCTTGGATCTAATTTGACAGTGAAGGCGCCCAATCAAGATTTGCGTTTTTAAAGGCGTTGAAAGAATATGAAACAATTGACTTATCGATTTCTAAAGTGGCTCTGAGTAAGTTCAGTGAACATTTGTGGTATTTATCAGAGAAAATCGTATTCAAGGTTAATATTGTAACTAACTTACAAACAGTGGGCCATAGAAAGACAACGAATACACCATGCCACTGAGCTTGGTTTTATCGACTACGAAAAGGTATTTGACACCATCTCAAAGCATGCCGTAATGGATGCACTGCTTACAATTTACTACTTGCTACAGCGTCAATTCACCTTGATGATCTTGAAGTGGGAATTAATATAGAACGAGGTTTAAGGCAGGGTGACGCAATATCGCCTATTCATTTCTTAGCTTACCTTGAGGAATTTTTCCGTAATTAGGATTGGGAACAGGGGGTGTAAGACAGGGTGACGCAATATCGACCTATTCTTTTCTCGGCTTGCCTTGAGGAGTTATTCCGTAAATCGGGGATTGGGAACAGGATGGTATAAAGATCAATGGTTCAAACTTAAACTATCTTAGATTTTCAGATGATATCGAACTCTTCTTACAAGACCCAGAGGAGCTGCAAAGACGCATATAAGAACTGCAAAGGGCCGGTGAACCATTAGGCTTAAAAATAAAACTGAAAAAGAGTCAGATTATGTTCAATAAATTCGCTCAGAGCACACGAATTTCAGTTTTAGGAAGGGATTTGGAGATTGTGGACTACTTTATATATCTTGGGCAGAGGATTTCAATGGAGGGGGATACCGCCCGGGAGGTGGAACGGCGTGCTAAGTGTGACTGGCAGGCATTTGGCAGGCTCAACATAGTGTTTAAGAGCAGACTCCCACTTTGCACGAAAAGAAAAGATTTCGATTAGTGCGTCCTTCCCCACAGAGGGGAATGGAAAAATGTATGCTTGGCATTACAAGATGAGACAGAAACCGCCTGCGTATGGATCAGAGAACAAACGAAAGTGTGTGATCATTAAAAGAGTGAAGCAATTGAAATGGAGATGGGCAGGCCATGTAGCGAGGCGATGAGACGACAGATGGACCAGGGAAATCCTGGAGTGGATACCGCTGGATAGCAAAAGTCCGCGAAAGAAGACCGAAAGCTCGATGAACTGATGACACCGTTAAGTATATAGGACCCGAGTGACAGAGGAAAGCCTAGGACCGTAAAACTTGGAAGCATGCTGAAGAGATCTTTATCCTGCAGTGGATCGACATGGGCTGATAATGATGATGATGATGAATCTTATTTGTGCTTACTGTCACGAGGTTCGTGACTTTCTGGCCTTGCGACAGTAAGCACCGATGATGCCAAATGAGATTTTGGCGAAACGTCTGCAAGCTCCCGACAGGAACCTACTTGACGACCGGATGTACTCCCGGAAAAAAACTTATACATGTTTTTCCATTCCGTTCCATTTCCGTTCCGTGAAACAGTACGGCCAAATATATATATATATATATATATATATATATATATATATATATATATATATATATATATATACATATATATATATATATATATATATATATATATATATATACATATATATATATATATATATATATATATATATATATATATATATATATATACATATATATATATATATATATATATATATATATATATATATATATATATATATACATATATATATATATATATATATATATATATATATATATATATATATATATATATATATATATATATATATATATATATACATATATATATATATATATATATATATATATATATATATATATATATATATATATGATATATGCAACTATTTCTATTTCCGTTTTTATGGTATATAACGAATTCATGAGATTTAAAATATTAAATAACTTAACTTATTTAGAGCTTTCTTTATGGGCGGTAATAATTTCCAGCATAGATAAATCGGGCATCAAGACTTTTAACATTTTCAGACAGGTAAGTTTGGCGCAGCGAATTATATATCTTTTATGAAAATTTTACGAGCAAATCTCTACAGAACTGTTTTTTACATCTTTCAAACTTTTAATATTGTCTTTTTCGTCTTCAAGTAATAAATTATATTTTTTGCCATGCTGTCAAACTTTTCAAGTGTGCTTTTTTACATTTAAAAAGTTATCACGATTTTATTATCCTTCTTCGTCTTCGTATTATTTTTAAGAGAAAAGTCGTCATCTATGGAAATTCATTCTATTTGTGGACTTCGATTGACTTTTAGGATTACTCCTCGCGTCCATGAAACACCACAACCACAACGAAAAAAATATGATGCTAACTCGAAATAGTTCAAACATGGTGGTTTGTAAGGTACTGTTGTAGCAACAAAATTATATAAGAGATTAGACTGTGAACCGATCCTTGTTACCAGCGCCATCTCTTAAAACAATAAATAATTATTAACCGGCACCCCTGGTAGCCAAACGTGCATGGATACAGACTAGAAAAATCAGAAGCCTTTTGAAAGTAACTCACAAGATAGTATAAGATTTTAGTCCAATAACTATTAAAAATTCTTTTTGGGACAACGTGTATTATTGGGGGTTCCCCTGAATGTTAAATTAAAACATTTAATTCATTAACTTATTCGTTGGGTATGCAAAACAACTTTTGTTTTGGTAATTTGGCTTTTTGCCATCAAGAGCCGATCTTTTCGGTGTATTCGGGGGTAGGGTTTCGAGTGCGGGTAAACGGTAAATGCGGTAAAACAATAAATAATTATTAACCGGCACCCCTGGTAGCCAAACGTGCATGGACACAGGCTAGAAAAATCAGAAGCCTTTTGAAAGTAACTCACAAGATAATATAAGATTTTAGTCCAATAACTATTAAAAATTCTTTTTGGGACAACGTGTATTATTGGGGGTTCCCCTGAATGTTAAATTAAAACATTTAATTCATTAACTTATCCGTTGGGTATGCAAAACAACTTTTGTTTTGGTAATTTGGCTTTTTGCCATCAAGAGCCGATCTTTTCGGTGTATTCGGGGGTAGGGTTTCGAGTGCGGGTAAACGGTAAATGCGGTAAAACAATAAATAATTATTAACCGGCACCCCTGGTAGCCAAACGTGCATGGATACAGGCTAGAAAAATCAGAAGCCTTTTGAAAGTAACTTACAAGATAATATAAGATTTTAGTCCAATAACTATTAAAAATTCTTTTTGGGACAACGTGTATTATTGGGGGTTCCCCTGAATGTTAAATTAAAACATTTAATTCATTAACTTATTCGTTGGGTATGCAAAACAACTTTTGTTTTGGCAATTTGGCTTTTTGCCATCAAGAGCCGATCTTTTCGATGTATTCGGGGGTAGGGTTTCGAGTGCGGGGGGGATAGACGGGAGGTAGGGTCCTTCGAACGCCCTGTCAATTTGCTAATTCACTCCAGCCGACTTATCGATGGTTATTGAAGTGCATTCTCGATCTGTCTCTCGGGTATCTGAAGCTGGAGTATAATTTGAGAGCGAGTTTGTTGTCGCGCATAACACCGTACGATACTGGAGCCTGATTGTTTGGCGGTGGATTGACCCAGAACGTGACAGACAACGGAATTGATTCGTTAGGATATACACAGGTACGATAAAGAAAAACGGATCAATTTAAGCAAGTTCTAGGAAAAAATGTGCTATTTGATTATGGCCTTAAAATATTGTTAAACATTACAAATGGTAAAAAATATGGAGTGATTTTGATATACAAGTATTATAATTTTTTATATGTAAAAGCAGTGGCGGCTAGTGAGTTTTTAAAGTGGGAGAGCGTAGAAGAGAATAGTGCTGCTGAAGATTTTTGTTGCTTTTTCCTTCCTCCGTTTTACTTTTCGTGCAATTGAAACCGTATTATTTCAAATCAGACACCCCCATGTTTGCAATTAAAGGTTGATTATTTTTATTTAAAAAGTACTACTCAGTGCGTACATACGTAGTAAATCCCAAATCAAAAAGTATTTGCGAAGCGAACAAAATACCCGACCCGAGACATATCGAACGCACCGTACCCGTCAAATCAGCGTTTAAAATTAATTATCGATACGCTCGGTCACAGGTAGTGGAGCAGTCCAAATCGCATGTTTTAGAAAGCCGTTAAACCCCCGAATTCTAGCAAAAAAGAAAATAAACTATAAGCGGAAATAAAGTATGGTGTTTTGCTCTGAAAAATTGTTTACTGAAATAAATGCTGGAGGATATATATATATATATATATATATATATATATATATATATATATATATATATATATATATATATATATATATATATATATATATATATATATATATATATATATATATATATATATATATATATATATATATATATATACATATATATATATATATATATATATATATATATATATATATATATATATATATATATATATATATATATATATATATATTAGAATTACTAGGTTCTCAGGTAGAACCGCGTTTTAGATTTATAAAATCCCGACGTTTCGGCTTCCACTTTGAAACCATTTTCAAGAGAATTTAGTTGATTTACTCCGAGGCCTCAGTCTGCCTACTGTCTAGAGTTCACAACCAGAAAATAACGTGGACGGCGCGACCTCTGTATTAATAGGTGAGGTTGTAGGTGGGGCGCTCGGTTCAGGGGTGGGGGTGAGATGGGAGGTGGACCTTTGACTAGAAGGGTTTCGGATGGGCAATTTGGAAACAAACGGTTTCCATGTATTTGGAACTCTAAGACCGTCGTCCCTCTTGTTTAAGCAGTCTGGACGTTTTTCGATCTCAATTGCTTCACGAATTATTCGGGGTTTGTAGGAATATATAGGTGCGATTACTTTGGCCTTATCGAAATTTATTTTGTAACCCATTTGAAGATGATGTTCTTCTAAAGTCGAGGAGAGATCAGATTTTCGGACGGCGAGAGAATGCTCGTATATGCGATTTTGGATACGTTTATTAGTTTGACCGATATATGATTGGGAGCAGCTAGAACAAGGTTTTCAGTGGTCTGATGAAACTGGATATATTTCTTTCTGTTGTAAATATCGTTTCGATGTTACGGGATCTGAATACGTGGCAAATTTTATCAGTAACCTCCTTGATGTATGGCAGGAGAACTTTGGGATTTTGGGACAATTCTCTAGTAGATTGGTTGGTATAACCAGTTGCCTGAACTTTATTAATATGCCTTTATATTTGGCGCATGTCATAGCCGTTCTGAATTAGTGCCGTTTGTAATGAATTAAGTTCTGTTTGCCTATGTTCCGTATCCGACAATCTTAGTGATCTCGTGACTAAAGTTTTGACTACCGAATTTAATTGGGATGGATGATGATGTGAGTTCACATTTAGATAACGATTTGTGTGGGTGGGTTTACGACAGAATAGGAGAAGCTTTGGTCTGGTCTGGCCTTTTTTGGTATATATATATATATATATATATATATATATATATATATATATATATATATATATATATATATATAATATATATATATAAGGTTAATTTATTAAACAACTTAAATTATCAGTTTTATTTCTGAAATTAATGGTGTTATTTGTTTTTTTATATAAACCATTTCCTTTATATTTTTTTTATATTGTTTTTCAAAATTTAAAGTTGTAGTCATATTTGTGTCATGTGTATATAATGGCATAATAAAATAATAAAATAACGTTTTATATATATTTCTTTTTTTAATTTTTTTTGCATCTAATATAGTTACAAGTGAAAAATCCAAAATTGTTAGGTTATAATGATAAAAAAATATGAAAGGTAACAAATCTATAAAATATATCAGTCGAAAATATGTCAACTAAAAATTTAACAAAAATTATCATATTTTATCTAAAAAACTTAAAAAATCAACTATTCAACAAGACATAGCACGTATATATTAAAATATAGATTTATACTGTTTATACAAATAGTATATATTGTAGAATTGTAATTGTTTTAAGGATGGTTTAATAAAAGAAATCGAAACGTTAATAACATAGTAAAGAAATAATAATTTTATTAATATAATCGACCGAAAATCCCAAAAAAAGGAAGAATATATTTTTTTCGGCCTCCACTTTGAAGCCATTTTCAGAAGAATTTAGTTGATTTACTCCGAGGCCTCCATCTGCCTAGTCCCCAGAGTTTTTTTCTAGTTGTGAACTCTGTACTCTCTCTCGTACCTTGTACTGTACTTGGTTCTACCCGAGAACCTAGTAATTGTAATATTACCGACCGCGGAAGCCTTTCCGAACATACTTTGGCGCGAATTCTCGTTGGATGGCGTTGTTCAGACAGCGTCCAAAATTTTGTTGACAAAACGCGAGAGAATTGGTTAGTTGCTTGACCGGGAGAAAGCCCTACCCATCCCTTACCTTGGAGGGCACATGTTTCGTCTGTTGGTGGTTAGACTCATCAGGGTACCGACATATGCTCTCTCGCCAAGAATAGGGAGTCCCTCTCCACAATCAAACAACCCATATTTTCGCCGACTTCTCGTCGGATGGCTTATACATGGGGTTTTTTTACTTCTTTGGACTGCGTCCAATGAGACAACAGTAGTCAGGAGTTATACACCTCCGACCGTTGGGTTCCACAATTTCATGTGGAACGAACAACTACCTGCGTCTCCGCCATAATGAGAATTGGTGAGAATTGGAAAGCCCCACCCATCCTTTATTGGAGGGCACATGTTTCGTCTATTGGTGGTTAGACTCATCAGGGTACCGACATATGCTCTCTCGCCAAGAATGATGACTACTGTTGTCTCATTGGACGCAGTCTAAAGAAGTTAAAAAACTCCATATATAAGCCATCCGACGAGGAGAAGTCGGCGAAAATATGGGTTGTTTGATTGTGGAGAGGGACTCTCTATTCTATATATATATATATATATATATATATATATATATATATATATATATATATATATATATATATATATATATATATAGCTGATATATATATATATATATATATATATATATATATATATATATATATATATATATATAGCTGATATATATATATATATATATATATATATATATATATATATATATATATATATATATATATATACTGAGCTCTGCAAAACTATAAGAAAACGTATCAGAGAGGACACGCGCCGATTCAATATGCAGCTAGTGAAAAAAACCCTGGAAGAAAACAAAGGAATTAACAAAGCTGAACAGAAGCTGAGAAACAAAAGAACGCAAATATATGCTTTAAAGCGTGAGGATGGCACAGTGTGCAGGACGCGTACCCAAATGTTAGAGATTGTCAGAAGGTTTTATTCCCAGTTATATGAAGATCAGAGCCAGTCAGGGACAGCAATACCCACGGAAGAACAATATATAATACTAGATATCCTAGTGGAGGAAGTAACAAATGCTATAGAATTGATGAAGAACGGCAAGGCTCCAGGAAAGGATAGTGTAACTGTCGAAATGCTAAAAGCTGGTGGTCGGACGTTACATAAAATACTGGCAAAATTATACTCAAAATGCCTCAAAGAACAAAAAGTACCTGACTTATGGAAAAATGCAGAAGTGATCCTTTTACATAAAAAAGGAGCACAGGAAGATTTAAAGAACTACCGTCCAATAAGCCTCCTATCAGTGATGTACAAAGTTTTCACTAAGATAATTTCTAAAAGAATATTAAAAAAATTGAATGACGCACAACCAAGAGAACAAGCAGGATTCAGAAGTGGATTCAGTACAATGGATCACATCCAGGTTGTACAGAAGCTCATAGAAAGGCACAACGAATACACCATGCCACTGTGCTTGGCTTTTATCGACTACGAAAAAGCATTTGAATCCATCTCAAAGCATGCGATAATGGATGCACTGCTTAGCCAAGGTGTAGAGAGAGCCTATGTAAACCTATTAGAATCGATATATGATGGAGCTACAGCCACAATTCACCTTGATGATCTTGAAGTGGGAATTAATATAGGACGAGGTGTACGGCAGGGTGACGCAATATCGCCTATTCTTTTCTCGGCTGGCCTTGAAGAAGTATTCCGTAAACTGGATTGGGAACAGGATGGGGTAAAGATCAATGGTGCAAACTTAAACCATCTTAGATTTGCAGATGATATTATTCTCATTTCACAAGACCCAGAGGAGCTGCAAAGACGCATACAAGAACTGCAAAGGGCTGGCGAACCATTTGGCTTGAAAATAAACCTGAAAAAGAGTCAGGTTATGTTCAATAACTTCGCTCAGGACAGAAGAATTTCAGTTTTAGGAAGGGATTTAGAGATTGTGGACAGCTTTGTATATCTTGGGCAGAGGATTTCCATGGAGGGGAATACCGCCCGGGAGGTAGAATGGCGTGTTAAATGTGGCTGGCAGGCATTTGGTAGGCTCAACATAGTGTTTAAGAGCAGACTCCCACTTTGCCTGAAAAGAAAAGTATTCGATCAGTGCGTTCTACCCGTTATGACATACGGAAGTGAAACCTGGACACTCACATCGCAATCAATTCAAAAACTTCGGGTGGCACAGAGGGGAATGGAAAGATGTATGCTTGGCATTACAAGACGAGACAGAAAGTCCTGCGCATGGATCAGGGAACAAACAAAAGTCTGTGACATCATTGGAAGAGTAAAACAGTTGAAATGGAGATGGGCAGGCCATATAGCGAGGCGATGGGACGACAGATGGACCAAGGCAATCCTGGAGTGGATACCGCTTGATCGCAAACGTCCGCGAAGAAGACCGAAAGCACGATGGACTGATGACATCGTTAAGTATATTGGACCCAAGTGGCAGAGGAAAGCCCAGGACCGTGAAGGTTGGAAGCATGCTGAAGAGGCCTTCATCCTGCAGTGGATCGATGCGGGCTGATGATGATGATGATGATGATGATATATATATATATATATATATATATATATATATATATATATATATATATATATATATATATATATATATATATATGCTTCTTTTGTTTGGCGTACGGTATTTCGACAATTGGCAAGCGTTGCTCTGGTTATATGGTTTTGCCAGACCATACTGAATAATTTAGACACGACACTAGATGTGCGCAAATTTATCATTCGCTTGACAGTAATCCCTATCGGAAGTTTGGCCACACTAAACAATCATTCGTTAGAAACGTGGTGTGTGCTCTATACCAGCGATCGAAAATATTTGTCAACCTAATATTAACCCGCACTAAAATCTGAAATATTCTAAATCAAGTTAACGATAAATAATAATTTTGTACCATTTAAATCTCCCCTTGTAAAATTCGATTTGCTTCTTACTCATCATACGAAGTACCGCTGAACAAAAAGGCCTGAAACACTAAATAAAACATTAATTTCCTCCGAGAATATCTGCTAGGAAATTAAGTACAATGCCGTCACATATAGCACGTGCGAGTATAAAAACTAATCCAGGTGTACGGCGCTGGTGGGGTGCGGAGGAAGGAACGTATACACCGACCTGGGGCTGGGTTAGGTCGGCTAACCGGGTGGTGGGGTTGTCCGGGGGTCATCAATAATATGGGGAGGGTTTTGATCGGTGCCGGATGATCGTAGAGGGTGCGAAGAGACGGAAATAATTTATGTGAAATTGTTCAGAGAGCAGTTGTGAAAAAAAACTTCGCGGCTTTGTAAACTTCCTCTTTAACTTTGACTAAATGTGTGATCTTGTATTACATTTGAGACATTTTTTCTTGCGATGCAGATCTGCAGATGCATTTTTTTCCTGCGATGTTCAATACCTGCGATTCCCAGTTTATAGTGAGAATCCTCGAACTCCTGAAAATAACCATCAACAGACTCCACCTCTTCATGTTTTACGTTCGGAGAATGGGTTCAGAATCAATTGAAACTTGACTCAGAATTCAACAGCAAAATTTTATTCAGCAATAAAATCTTCAAACTGTGAAAATCGCGGGCAGTTTCGCGGTTTTTAATCGCAGTGTATGCGTATCGAACGGTTTCGCGGTTATAGCGGTTAACCGCCTGCTGGAAAAAACTGTAGTGCGACCTCGGCTTAAAGAAGAAAGTAAAAAGTTATAGGCTTTAGGAAACGAGTTTCCTAAAGCCTAACGAAAATAATCCGGAAACCGTTCAACAGTTGAAAGAAGAAATTCTCGAATACCCTTTAGAAGTGAAGAAAGCGAAACAACAATCATGGATAAGATTTGGCGAAAAGATGACTGAAAACTACAAAGAAAACCAAAAGTTATTCTACGGAACTCTAAAGCAGCTAAGGGCCGGTTCTATAAGGCAAGAATATATTTGAATATATATTGCATTGCAGAACCGGTCCTAACTCACAAAAATGAATATAATCTGATGAATATAAAAGACAAGAACAGAAATGTAATTACGGAGGGAGATGAAATAATGGAAAGATGGAGAAAATCTAACTGACACGGGAACAAGTATACCAGAAGAATAAGAAAATTATATAAATGATATTTAAAAATATATTTAATGCAGGAAAAAGGTATATGAAGCAATAGAGAAATCAAAGGTGGGAAAGGCACCGGGTAGAGATAGGATTAAATCAGAAATAATAAAATATAAGGAAAAGAAAGGAATAAAAAGCCTGATAGGATTGTTGAATGGCATTATGAGAAATGTAAAAATCTCAAAAAAATCACATTGCCAATACATAAAAGAGAGATTGAATAATTATAGGGGATTAACGCTGATTAGCATACCAGGAAAGGTTATGACCAGAATATTGGAAAAAGGGATAATGAGCAAAATTGACAAGATCTACAGTTCATAATAAGACAAACAAGCAAAAAAATAATAAAAAAGAACAGAGATATACATTAAACTTGAAGAGATTTACCACTAAACACCAAAACAATTTTTTGAACTGTTCGACGCACGTTTCGCTAACCATGTTAGCATCATCAAGAGATGATTTAATCTAATTCTAAAACTAAACTATGTTCTATTTATATGAAAACCATACCTAACGAAGCGTGTAAAAATCATGCACCGTGAAGTGTAGTAAGCTTTACATTAATCAAAACACATTTTGTTTGCATTTACATTTGAAAATATCAAAATCTAACCTATTTTTATTATTTCTACTGACTAACACATCCAGACATGGTAAACTGGCTGATACATTGGCTGATACATCAATGGCTGATACAATTGGTCACATTGATTTTCCTCGTTTATGAATTTTTGGTAGAGTATACAAGCTGATAAGGGAAAAAGCATTAAAAGCTGATAAGGGAAATAAGGTTGTAGTAATAGACAAACCTGATTACTTTGAACGTGTTGAAAAATTAATTCAAGACGGTCCTTATAAACGATTACCTAGGAATCCATTGTCAAAAATGATTAACGAAGTTATAGATACATTTAAATCTTGTAACAGCCTTATTTCTCCTTCTCTGAAAAGCAAATTATATGTTTCTAATCCAAAAGTGCCAAGATTGTATGCTCTACCAAAAATTCATAAACCAGGGAAATCAATGAGACCAATTGTATGAGCCATTGATTCTCCAACATACAACTTGGCAAAGTGGTTAACAAAGGAATTTGAAAATCTACCAAACTAACTGCCTTCCTGTTCTGTGAAAAATTCAACCAAATTCATAGAAAAAGTCAAAAATACACATCTACAGGAAGGTGAGGTTTTGGTTTCCTTTGACGTTTCATCGTTGTTTCCGAGTGTCCCAATTCCACATACCTTGAAATACCTAAGGAAGTTACTTGAGTTAAACGGTTTTAATAACAAGAGTGTTTCTGAGTACATCTCGTTAACAAGATTATGTATAAAGCAAAATTGTTTTCAGCTTAATAACAGGTTTTATGAACAACAAGAAGGAACGGCAATAGGCCATCCTCTGTCACCGTTCTTAGCCAACTTATTTATGAGTAAATTTGAAACCGAGGCAAAAGATGAATTCAGTTACTTTCCGAAGGTATGGTTACGATATGTGGATGACATCTTTGCCATTTTCGATTCGAAAAATGAAAATTTAGATGATTTTATTAAGAACTTAAATAGTAAATCCGAAAATATAATATTCACGCATGAACTCGAAAACAACGATAGTTTACCATTTCTGGATGTGTTAGTCAGTAGAAATAATAAAAATAGGTTAGATTTTGATATTTTCAGAAAAACCACTACCACTTCGAGATACATTCCTAACGATTCAAATCATAGCCCTCAAAATAAGATGGCTAGTTTAAATTTTATGGTAAATAGATTAATTGATTTTCCTTTAAATAAAGATAATTATAACAAAGAATTAAAATTAATTAGAGAGGTAACTGAAGTGAATGGTTATAATAAGAACATTATAGATAAACTAATTAGAAAACATAAGTTTAGAAAATTATTGAAAAAATTTTCTACTTTTCAAAAGGATCAGAACACAAAGAAATTCATGGTAATACCATTTGATGCCCAGTTGACAAGAGGACTAGACAAAATTTTGAAAAAAGTGGACATTAAGGTTGTGTACAAACCATATAATAAATTAAGAGAAGTTCTGGGTAATCCAAAGGATAAAGTAGAACAGCATAAAAAGTCGGGGATTTGCGAAATTAGTTGTCAAGATTGTGATCGAAGGTATATTGGGCAAACAAAAAGAACCATATTGACAAGATATAAAGAACATATTGCCCACATTAGATATGGGAGGTATGAAAAATCTTGTGTTGCCCAACATGCAATCGAACATGACCACAGTATAGATATTAGTAATTTAAGACTAATTAAAAGTGTTAATAATAATAGGGCTTTGGATGCATATGAAATCATTCAAATAGAAGAATGTAAGAAAATCATGAACCGAGATAAAGGACTGATTCCTTTCAGTCAACTTTTTCAATTATTAATGTAAGGCTTAGTACACTTCACGGTTCATGATTTTTACACGCTTCGTTAGGTATGGTTTTCATATAAATAGAACATAGTTTAGTTTTAGAATTAGATTAAATCATCTCCTGATGATGCTAACATGGTTAGCGAAACGTGCGTCGAGCAGTTCAAAAAAGTGTTTGGGTGTTTAGTGGTAAAGCTCTTCAAGTTTTGTGCATCACACCAAAGGTTCCAATAGAAGAATTGATAGATATACATATCTGTTTTATAGACCTAGAAAAAGCTTTTGTTCGAATTAAAAGAGAGGACATATGGAAGAGAAACGAGAAATAGATAGGACAGTAGAAGTAATAAAAGCTATGTGTTGAGGCAAGAACTTCGCGAAGACAAACAATGAGGAATCGAAGGAATTTAAGACAAATTTCAGAGTAAAAAAAGGATGTGCGTTGTTATTCTCGATTGTAGTAGTCGAAGTGTTAAAGGAAGCAAAGAAAAGAATGAAAACATTAAAATTCCGACACTGGATGTTGCAACAGATTGAACTGACCGAATTGATGTTTGCAGTTGATTTGGACATAGTACCGGATAC
Organism: Cosmopolites sordidus; assembly: GCA_031761425.1. Taxonomy (NCBI): domain Eukaryota; kingdom Metazoa; phylum Arthropoda; class Insecta; order Coleoptera; family Curculionidae; genus Cosmopolites; species Cosmopolites sordidus. The sequence goes on from JARFXV010002294.1 coordinate 15,387, forward strand.
AGAAAAAAACCTTCAACATAACTTTGCGAAACGAAACGAAATACTTTGCAACATAACATCTCGACTCCACGAGGAAAATCATGGATCGATATTGTAAAAAAAATATAAATCCTCCGTTAATAATTAGACCGAAAAATAGGCAACAAAATAGCACTACCACGAGGAATGCGATCATGGAAAAAATTAATCCGACCAATTTATCGGTAGGAATAAACAAATTAAAATCGATAGGTCAGGGATCCGTTACGATTCAGTGTAAGGATGACGATTCTCTGAAAAAACTGCAAATAACAGCAATAGAAGAATTATCCGATAATTATGAGGTAGAAATACCTAAATATATTAACCCCAGAATAATTGTGGTTGGCGTTCAAGATAAATATATTGCAACTAATGAAGACTTTTTAGAGCGCGTAAAAAATCAGAGTTTTCTTAAAAATACAGATCTGAATATTGAAGTAGTTCGAAAATATATTCCTAAAGGAAATAAACTGTGTAATATAATACTGGAGGTGTCGGCAGAGATCTATAAGTGCATGTTGAGTAGTAAGAGAGTTTTCTTTGACTGGGACAGTTTTCCAGTCTATGAATATTTGGGAGTGTTGCGGGTGTTGGAGGTATGGACATAAAGCGGCAAAGTGCAGTCAACAAGATGTTTGTCCTTTATGTAACAAACATCATAAAAGTTCAGAATGTAATTCAAAAACAAAGGATTGTACTAATTGTAAATTTGCACATGATGTCCTGAAGATACCACATAATAAATATGATCACATAGTGTTTGATAAAAATTATGAATGTTACAAACGAGCTGTTGAAAGAATGAAAAGCAGAACTAAGTATGCATAGCAACCACTTGATGCCTGCATTAGTAATATAGATATTTTGCATATTAATATACAGGGAATAACGACTCACATGTTGTAGCTGAGGCAGTTTGTAGAAGATAGAAACCCATGGGTCTTGTGTGTTACTGAAACTCATGTAACACGAGATGTAGAAGAGAACGAAATTAACATAACTGGATATACGGCTGTTGTCTGTTATTCGGATAGTCGTCATATGGGGGGTGCTATTATTTATATTAAATCTAGCTTGAAATATTGGATGGTTTCTGTCGAGACAGTTCTAACCAGTTATTGGGTCGTAACAGTTAAGATACAGATAAATAAGCTGTTTTTCTTAGTAACGGTCTGCTCTAGCACTCCTAACGCCTCTGTAGGTGACTTTTAAACTATTTGGAAGGCAACCTAAATGACAATAAATTTCAAAGAAATAAAACTTTTCTTCTGGGTGATATAAATATCGATTTATTGAAGAACAGCAGTGAGTCTAGAAGCTTGAAAGACATTATCAGTGGAGCAGGTTTCACACAGATTGTTACTAGGGAAACTCACAATAGTGGTGTCTCTCAAACACTGATTAATCACATAATTACCAATGATTTGGAAGCTTTGTCGCTTGTTAGAGATTTTCCGATGATAAGTGATCATGAGATTATTGGTACCGAGTTTAAACTTCAGGGTATTGTATGTGAAACACTTTGACATAGGTATGATCAGAATCTGAACGAGCAAGCAGTCTCGAGGCTGATTACAGAGTTGATAGGGAATGATTGGGACTACAATTCCGTTGATGTTAATAAATTATATGTTGATTTTATGCAAATTGTACATGATGCTATTGATAGGGCTGCTTCCTTGAAATTAGTACAACCTAGAAAGTTCCCTTGGATGAGCAAAGAGCTAAGAAATGCTCAAGTTGAGAGGGACAGATCATATAGAAAGTTTTCTTTCACAAAGAATGGATATGATTGGAGAATTTATAAGCAGAAAAGAAATATTGCACTGTTCATGATGCGTTGAGAGGAAAAAGTACCTTAATAATAATATCGATGCTTGTAGAGGGGACGGGAGGAAGATCAATCAAAAATTTACTAGGCAATGGTAAAGGATTTTTCTCGAATCGACTTTGAAGCTCACTACGGACCTACGGGGGAGAACTTCGATAGTTTGAATTTAGTAGAACAGAGTATCGAAGAGCGGACTGGAGCAGTGATGTCAAAGTATGGAAGACTCACGACAAATTAAGACAAGTTATGTTTAGCTTAAAAAACCGAAGTACGAGCGACAATGAAATTACGACAAGGTTAATGAAAACATTTTTAGTGTCATGGGTTATCTTTTATTGCATTTAATTCATACAAGTTTTGAAACGAATACATTTCCTGAGGACTTAAAAACCAGCATTATTGTACCAATTCCAAAAATACCAAAGCCTAATGTACCAAGTGACTTTAGATCAATTAATTTATTACCAGTTGTTGATAAAATCATTGAGACTGTAGTATGTACAGAGTTGAAAACCTATTTTGAAACTACTGAATTGTTATTTTCTGCTTAATCAGGGTTTAGGATAAAACATTCTTGTGTGACGGCTAGTCAGTATGAATGCGCAACATGGAGGAACGATATAAAGGACAGGAAAACTGCGCTTAGTTTGTTTATAGATTTAAAGCGAGCATTCGAAACTATTAACCGGGATATACTGTGTCAAAAATTATTAAGTTATAGTATAAAATTAAAAGCCTTGAAATGGATCAAGAGTTACTTAACAGACAGATATCATAAAACGAGGGTTGAGGGAAAAGTGTCGGCAAAGAGGGAAAGTGCGTGGAGAGTTCCTCAGGGTAGTGTTTTGGGCCCGTTGCTGTTTTTGATATATATCAACGATATTTCTACAATATTGAATAAATCCTTTATTAGTCTTTTTGCAGATGATACTCTCATATCTGTGTCTGGGTATTATTTGCCTGAAATGGTTGAAACATTGAATAGTAAACTGGCAATAGTATTTAGATGGCTATGCAAAAATAAACTTAAACTAAACGAACTGAAAACAAAGTGCATCGGGAAAGGGTCTAAAGCAAACTGCAAAAGATTTAATGAGTTAGGGTTAAAAATAAATATAAACAATTGTGATATTGAAATTGTAAATGAAATGAAATACTTAGGAGTACTGTTGGATCCTCAGCTAACATTTTGTAATCATGTCAGTTATCTATGTAGAAAGAATGGGGAAAAAATAGGGTTCTTCAGTCGTATATCGTCACATTTATCACCATGGTCCAAGAGGCTTGTATATAATACTATAGTTTTACATTTACCATATAGTTTTACATTTTACCTATTGTATGTCTGTGCTGATATCATGTAATAAGGAGAGTATTGGTAGACTTCAAATACAGCAGAACAAGGCTATGCGTGTACTATTGAACTGTAATAGGTATACCACTGATAGAGGTAATGTTGCGGTCATTGGATTGGTTTTCAGTTGCGCCGGCCATTGAAGGGGCTAACATTCGATTGATATATAAAATAAAACATAATTTGTTGCCCCATTATTTGAATACTTTTTTGGTACAAAGAGTAAATATGCATTCTTACGATGTCCGTTCTAAGAACAGTTATAATGTACCAATTATGAGAACTACTGCTCTCCAGAAGACATTATTTTGGGAAGGTGTTTGCCTTTTCAATGCTTTGCCCTCCCACATAGGGACCGCTCTTAATGTGTATGTATTTAATAGACTTAAATTGTTATTTGAAGCAATAGAGTGTTTTATCATTTGAACAGTATTAGTTGTTGCCTTTTGATTGTATTCTGTTTTGTTAAGATTTCTAAGAATTTTTCTTACATTTATTTATTTTTTTTTGTATATTAATTTTGTTTTGTTACTATTAGCTGCATATGCTAAATAAAGTTTGTATTTAATTAAATTTTCCATTTCATTAAATACAAACTTTATTTAGCATAGCTAATAGAACAAGTGAAAAGTTTTAAATACCTGGGATCGACAATCGAGAGTAAAGGAAAAATGGAATGGAATAGGCGGAAAGATTTGGCATGACTATGTATATTGCGAATTCTTTACCTGTCAAGCAGTAAACAAATAAAAATTACAATAGAGTTGTCTATATCGACACATAATGATACCATTTTCGCACTATACTAACTCATGTTTTTGATTAAAAGAAATAAACCGCAACGCGGACTTCAATCAAAACGACAGATGGCACGATAAATTCAAAATTATTTGAAAGATGCGGAATGCTGAAATGTTGTCGTGGGGTGAAATTGACGGCCATTGTGATCGTATAATTGGGGTGGACGTAGTTCGGTGCCATCAATAATGCCGTTATTTTGTTTCGAAAAAGGGACTGCGAAGGGACGTGGCGACGAGGGAGGGGGTATGACCAGCGGCCAGACAATGTATGCGGCCTTGTAGCGGTTATTTACTTGTAATTAGTTTTAGTCCTCGAGGGATGGTAAGGGTTAACACGCGAAACTTGCCCCCGATTGATGAAGAGCGGGTGGCTTTTTTTAATGGAAAAAGACAACCCTTGACCAAGTGCAAATGTCTACTAAATGGATTGTCGTCGGTCGAGCTCAATATAAACCATTATTATATCCGTCAGTGAGAAAATTGGAACATCATTGTTATAAATTAATTCTGTTTTATTTAACACTCTGCGGACAGACTTTTAGTACTTGAAGTACTTTAACTTTTTTTGAGTGAATTATATATATTTCATATTTTAGGACATTTAATCATATCATGTTTGCTCCAAAATCGTGGAATTTGATTTACATAGACTGCATAGTTGTTTTTATAAAAAACTTTATTACCGTTCCAGACGGGTGGACCTTTCAGGTTCTACGTTGTATAGTCTGTATTGAATTCTTTAGAGTATGGTTTCCTCAGTCCCTTTTACCCCCTATCTGGGATCAATTTGGCGCCGTCTGGTAGAGTAGTGCTTGGTGAGTTCCTCAGGGAAGTGTTTTGGGCCCGTTGCTGTTTTTGATATATGTCAACGATATTTCTACAATATTGGATAAATGCTTTATTAGTCTTTTTGCAGATGATACTCTCATATCTGTGTCTGGGTATTATTTGCCTGAAATGATTGAAACATTAAATAGTAAACTGGCAATACTATTTAGATGGCTATGCAAAAATAAACTTAAGCTAAACGAACTGAAACAAAGGTACATGGGGATAGGGTCTAAAACAAACTGCAAAAGATTTATATGGTTTCCTGAGTTCCATTTACCCTATCTGGGATCAATTTGGCGCCGTCTGGTAGAGTAAGGTATTGTAGTCAGTAGTATAATGGGTTATTTGAGAAGGGGGGGGGGGGGGGTCAAGTTTACATTCAGTGTTTGAGTGAAGCTGACCACCTCTGCTAGTATTTTATTTTTGTGTTGTGTTGTTTGTGTGAACTTATCCAAGAGAATGGTGAGGATGAATCCATGGACACAGATGTGAGTTTATGTTCTAACTCTATTGAAACCCGCAATGGGGAATAGTAGCATACAACAACTATGGTGTTCGTTACCACTTTCAGATCATTGGGGTAGAAAAAGAGCACATCTGTTCTGAAGGATGCGGAAGGTCCCACTAGAATTTATCACGACAAAAGGTCGTACAGTTTATTCTTCATTTTTGGGTTCCAATATGACACAATGTAAACCACGGGCGTAGCCAGGATTTAGTTTTGGGGGGGATTTAGTTTGAAGTAAATAAAACAACAAAAATATACTACTCGATAAGAGATGGCGTTACTGTGCGCAACGTCCACTAGTTCGGATATATATTAACTCTCTTCACTCCTCGTATTTTTTCGGTATAATATTAGGTAATATTTGGCTTATTTCGGGCCTTATTTTTGGCTTATTACCCCCCCCCCCTCCCCCTTGGCTACGCCCGTGATGTAAACATCATGTTCGCATTGTCCAAAAAGAAATAAAGTTGTTACTCTTCTGAGTCCCTAGTACGACAAGGATGGAGTTGATAAAAAGAATAAAAATAAACCAGATATAAAGCAGACCAAATGTTACGACATTATTATGTGAAAAAAAAATGGTCGCCTGAATTTTGTCTTTTAAACTTCGAAAGTTCTTTTTAAAAATAATTTATTTGCGACAACCTTCTTACTGAGTTTACTACAAGCGAATAAGTCAATTTGCATCTTAAAACTACGATTTTATACATGTAAAATGATTATGGTGTGATATTTAATACTTTATACAGTATCAGCAGTTTTGTAGGTACGTAACTCCTCCCTCATTAAGTCTCGAAAAGAATGGAGTTATTTTCGGGACCTCTTGGCCTTGGGGTTTGAACCTTTGTGTCCTTTTCTTTCTTCTTTCTTCTTTCTTCAGATGGAGGCAACATTTTTCTTGCACCTTGTATTTCTTTATAGCGATGGAAATTATGACAATTGAACAAATGATAATTATTATTATATCGAAAGATGATATTGTGTTGGTAATTGCTTCTTCTTCGGCGATTGGTTTTAGATCATTTGCCATATCCCTTATTTTATATATTTCTGCAAAATTGATTTTTGTTAAGTTTGGTGTGGTGTACATTTTTGTTTTCTCCATTTTTTCTAAAGATATTTCAGGCAGGATGTGAGCTTTTCCTTGTTTTATTTCGATGTTATTAATGTAATTTGCAATCTTTTGGAATTTTAAATAAAGTTGGTGATTTAACTTTCAGATGCTGATCAGTTTTACATTGAGAGAAAACTTTTTCTTCTCCGGCTTTTAAGAGTAGAACTTGTTTTTGAGTTACTTGTTCTACGATGGATTCTTCGGTGTTCACTTGGATTGTTGAACATTTTTTCAGATTTCTGGAAAGTAGTTGAATTGTACATTCGTCACGTGAGTGAGGGTCTTCTTGACAAAAGTAACTTTCTTCCAGAAGCGGGCAGGTGTCTTTTTTAAACTGGTACTGTCGATCTTCTCGTGCCAAGTAGAGTTATTTAGGTACGATCATGAGATTGTTATGGATTATTGGGTAAATGTGGTAGAAGATAAAGATTTCAGGTCTAATTATAGGAACATGAATTGCAAATATTATATTGTTATTAGAAAATGTTACTTGTGTACCTAAAAGTTGGTAATATGTGAGAATGTTATTAAAATGTGGGATTTCATTACTTTTATAAATGGTTTTTACGTAAGTCGTCATTTCGTTTAACTCATGCGTCGATATTATAGCATTGTGTAATGCGTTCAGTTTTGCGAACATGATCGCATCTTCAAGATTATCGAGAAAGGTAATAAGATTTTGGCAGTCTAGATTAAGATGTGATGAGATTCCTTGAAAACTAATATAATCTTGAATTGTAGATATAGTTTTATAAGCTGATTGCTGAAGAATCTCTAAGCCTTTTTCCAATTTTCTTTGATTTGTACTTAACATGAAAATTGTTTTATTGTAATTACTTATCAGATTTTTAGAAAGTGATATCTGCTGATTTGCTTCATTTATTATGTTTCGTTGACTTCTTTCTAATTTATTTATAACACTGTCGTATCTCTGGCCGTCCTCTGAATCTAGAGTTCCGAAGAGCCATTTATCTGCTTTACCAATAACGTTTATTAAACCTCTTTTGGTTCTTAGATGTGGGTACAAGTTCTTTAATTTACTTTGTGTGGTTTCTATCAGGAATTGCGTTCTCAATAATGAGCTTTCCGAGAGACTATGATATGAGATATAATTAGTAATATTTTCTTTATTTAAGTGATTTTTAATAGTTAAAAATGAATTTTCTATATTGATTAATTGATTAACAATAAGCTTAAGATCTATGTAGTGTAGGAAGGTGTGCTATCTATGTAGGAAGGTGTGCTTTGTATAAATGATTTTCGCGTTTCCCAATTGCATTGGAAGAATGGGGTTATTGATGGTTTTAGTTTGAATGGAGTATTGCCACGATTATCAGGATTCTCTTCATTGTCGATTTCCTTCAAATTCGATCTCTTTTTAGTTTTTGGTTTTCTTGTTAAACTCTTGTGATAAGTTCCTTTATCGGTGATTACTTTTAACTTATCTTTCTCTTTTATTATTGCTTTCTTAAATTTAGGTTTATCTTTCTATCTACTTCTGATTTAAGAAATTCAGGTGGATTGTTTCTGTCTAGGTTTCTTTTAGTTATTATTTTCTCTTTAGTTTTTGCGTTTAGATGCTGGATATTTTTATGTAATTGATTAGATTGTTCTTTGTGTTTTTGAACATAGTTTGATATTATTATCTGGTCATTTAGATCGAAAGGGTCGTTGTTATTTATATGACCTTTTATTATCTCGAATGGGGTTTAGTAACGCTATGGATTGAATTATTGTATCCGAGAATAGCTCTTTTTATTATTTGGATCGGATTTAATTTTGGGTTTTCCTGTTTTAAGCACCTATAGTGTTCAATCAGGGTGGAATGAAATCTTTCCACGGGTGAATTGGAATTGCTATTTTTCGGTGTTGTGTAGTGAAGTTCAATTTTATAAAGTTTACAAAAGTCTTCAACTTTCTTGTTTTTGAATTCAGTTCCACAATCTGTTGTTATTTTTAAGGGTAAGCCATGATGCGTAATAAAGTTATATATGTTTTCAATTATTGTGGGACCGGTTAACGATGCTAGGTGATACGCTTGACCATATCTCGAGAATGTATCGATTATTGTTAAAAAACTTTCATTTGATATTTTGAACGTATCAATGTGGATATGTTCGAAAGGTTTTGATGAAGTAGGTGTTAGATTGAATTTTATTATGGGTGGACTTCTGTCATATTTGTTCTTTTGACAGATCTCGCAGTTGTTAACATAATTTTCAATATCGTCTGTCATTTTGGGCCAATAAAATTTGGGAGTTAATGCATTTTTCATTTCTGTAATTCCTCGATGACAAAAATTTGGAACATTAAATGAAATTAAAAGCAGAGTTTTTAAATAGCTTCTGAAGGGTGGTTATGAAGTTTCTTGCAATCCTTGGTTCTTTGAAATACATGGCATATGTCTGTTTGGGGTCGATAAATTCTTTTAGGAATTTGACTATATGTTCAGTCAGTTTACGATTAGATATTGTTACGTACATTCGGCCGTTTTTGAATACTCGTTCGTATCTATATTTAATTGTTTCGATGTCTCCACAAGCAAATATAATTTGGTTCTTGTAGGTATTTAATGATCTTTCGGAAATGGGAAGAACAATTATTGGATCTTCTACTGAGGTATGCACTGTTTCTAAATCATTATCTTTCGGGGGTACTATCTGGATGTTAGAGTATTTCTTTATTTATTGTTTTGGAGCAAGTATCTCTTCGAGATCGTCATTATTTAGTTCAGGTAGATTTTCTCTGTTCTGAATTAATTTCTTTATTTCTTTATCTATGTCTTCAGGGTTGTTATACAATGATAATGTTTCCAGAGCATTCAAATTTTGCGTATTTGTTTGTAGTCTTGACAATGCGTCGGCTGCTTGATTTATTTATTTTCCTTTCTTGTATTCTATTTTGCAGTCAAACTCTTCTAATTTGAGTTTCCATCGGATTAATCGCGAGTTCGGTTCTTTTAATGAGAACAACCATTTCAGAGCTTGATGGTCTGTAAAGATCGTGAATTTGTAACCGAATAAATAAGGTCTAAAGGTCTTGCAGCTCCAAACTATTGCTAATAATTCTTTCTCTATAGTAGAGTAATTAATTTTAACTGGGTTCAGTGTCCTTGAAGCGTAGCATATTGGATGATTATTTTGCGATAGTATAGCTCCTATAGCGTAATTCGAAGCGTTGGTTGTTACTTCACATGGTTTCTCAAAGTCTGGGTATGCTAATACTGGCTCGGATGATAAAATTTCTTTACAGATGCTAAAGCAATTTTGAAATTCTTGTGTGTCTTTTGTACCTTCTTGTCTAATTGTACCTTCAAGTTAGCTTCTCTTCATTTTGTAAATACTAATCTTAAGTTTTGTATATGTTCCTGCAATCCGGTACTGAAAATAACAATGTCGTCCATATAAACCATACATATTTTATTCTGAAGATCTTTTAGAACTTCGTCCATTACCCTTTGAAAGGTTACTGGAGCGTTCTTCAATCCGAATGACATTCTGAGGTACTCATAGTGTCCGTTATTTACCGTGAAAGCTGTTTTTTCGATTGATTGTTTGTCCATTTCGATTTGGTGGAAGCCGTTCGCCAAATCCAATGTTGAAAAATATTGCGCTCGGCCCAGTCTGTCTAAGATGTCTGTTATATTTGGAATTGGGTACCGGCCATCGATAGTTTTCTCGTTTATCTTTCGATAATCTACGACTATTCTCCACTTTTGTTTCCCGGATGACTGGACACATCTTGGGGACGACCCAAATAGGAGATGGACTAGCTGCTGGTCTTATTATATTTTTATCGAGCATTTCATCGATCTGTCTCTGTACCTCTTCCTTATGTACGTAAGGGTACCTATATGATTTTGTGTGTACGGGTATTTCGTCTATCGTCCTTATATTGTGTTTTATTTTAGATGTAAAAGTTAGTTTATCATTTTGTTTCAGAAAGACATCAGAATATTGTTTGCAAAATTTTGTTATTTCCTGTTTTTCTTCGGAGTTCATATATTTTGTGCGAATTAAATTGTCGATAATGATCTTGTTATTATCAGTAGACTTATTTGTTCGAATAAAATTATCAATTGTATATGTTTCATAAAGTTGTTCATTAAATTGATCTACTGGTAAAGGTTTAGTTAAGGTTATGGAAATACTTTGATCACATGGGTTTTGGATTTCGATAGGGGCAAAACCATTTCTTGAATATGAGATAATTTATGGTATGAAAAGATCTTTTATTGTACCTGCTTTGGTAATTATTTTTCCGTGAAAAATATTTACTGGTAAGTTTTTTACTAACTTTTCATGTGGGTTTAAAGAAAATGAAAAGCTTACTTCTTCGGGCTTTCTATATTTAAAGGGAATATCTACGAAATCGTTAATTAATCGTTTGTTTGTCAAGTCGATGTTGAGATTCATATTTATGAGATCTGTTAGTCCAATGACAGCATCAAAATAATCATGAAAATCAAATAAAATTAAATTTATTTGAAAAATTGTTCTGCGATTGTTTTTATGGAATGGTTTTAATATGGAACGTGAACTTCCAGTATCTATTAATAATTTAAAATTAAATTTCTTTATTTCTACATATGGAAGTGCGTTGTTTGATGAAATATTGATTTCAATTAAGTTAGGTCTTTTGGTAGGCTTACTTTGGTAAAATTTCCTTCTGTATCTGCTGAGTCTTCTGCTTGTCCGGTGTAATAGTTTTGCTGAGCAGTACAGTTATCTTCATAATCGTCCGTGTTTTGGTTATGCTCATTGTACTCTTGTTCGTAATAATTTGGTGTATCAGAATTAGGATTGTATTGATCGTATTGACTGTATTGATTATGAGAAGAATCATTATCCTCGTCGTCACAATCGTAATTGAATAGTTCTTGGAAAGTGAAGTTGGGTGGTCCGGTCGATTGGAATGGTCTTGGTGTATTTTGTTTTTGAAAGTTTGACATTAACGAAGGGTTCGCGGATGTCGTCGACATGGGTTCCGGTCTTGGTAATTGATTTTGAGGTATTCCTTTGGGTTTAAATACGTTAACAGGAGCACCAAAAATTTCTCTATTTGTTGGAAATCTCCTTGGGGGTAGTTGTCTTGGATTAATATTTATTGGTTGACTCGGCCATACGAATTTTTGATCGAAGTTTCGATTATTGTATTGGGGTTTAAATTGCTGGTTTTGTTGTCTATTCGCGAAGGAAGGTTGTTGATTAAAATTAAAAGGGTGATTGTTATTAAAATTGTTATTATTAGTAGGCAAACTTTGGTTGTTATTCGGAAAATTCGTAAAATTGTGATTGTTCGCGAAGTTTGGAAAACTTTGGAAATTTTGCATCGGCACTGGTTTTTGTGAATTATTAATTCGTTCAGTCAGCTCTTCTATGTTTGTGTTCATAGAAATTTTAATTTTATTTTGTTTATTTATGTTTGATTTATTTGATTGATTTTATTTATTTATTTTTTTTTAACCTAATGCCTCCGATAGGCTGTTCCTATAACTATTCTTACTGAAATCCTTAACCAGAGGTTTAGAAAGGGCAAGAAGGAAAGACACTTACGTTTTTTTTGACGTCTACCAATTCTTCTCCTGGACTCTTGCTTTGTCGTTCTGCTCTGCATTGGGGTTGGGGCTGGTTTTGAAGCACGTACAGTTCTGTAGTCAACTTCACCGTTTTTTAAATGATTCTTGTCTTTCGCGTTTAAGGGGTTGAGACCACCAATTTTCGATTTACCGCAGTATGCGTCACTCAAACGAAAATCACGCGATCCTACCGACTGCGCCAATGTTGTGTCAAACAATTTATTTGCGACAACCTTCTTACCGAATTTACTACAAGCGAATAAGTCAATTTGAATCTTAAAACTACGGTTTTATACATGTAAAATTATTATTGTGTGATATTTAATACTTTATACAGTATCAGCAGTTTTGTAGGTACGTAACTCCTGTGCCAAAGGTTGTATTTTCAAATATGATGGATAAAAGTGCACTAAATGTTTTTATTGTATTCATGTTTAGTCATAATGACAAGTTTCAAGTTTATTGTCAGTCGTCCATAATCATATGTATAGAATGAATTATTTGTTCAGTAGATACATTTTTTGGACGTCCAGAACGAAGATCATTATGCAGGCTTACGACTGGGTACGACTACGACCAGATACGACTACGTAAAAACTCATCTGCCCACTTACAAACCATTGTTTTTGAAGGAGCAGCTTGATCTAATACATTTACATTTCACTATGAATTTCCATTGCATTTAAACCTTTTTTTTACAAATAATTTAATCACTGCACGATTTCCAATATTTTCCATTTTAAAAAATAACACTGATACGTTTACTTTAAGCTGCTGTTTTTGTACGAACGAATTGACAGATCGACTTGAAACTTCACATATGTTCATATGAAGGATGACACTTTAAAATGTAGTAGATTATATAGTTCTTTTACTGTTCTATAGGTGTCGGTCCGTTCAATTAGCATAGTAATTGTATTAAATATTTGCAATATTACAATAAATTGCAATAAATATTTACATAAACTATAACATTCTTCAAACATGCTCCAATCACTTTACTTGCCAGTATTTTATCATTTTTACTGTTATTTCAGTTTATACTGTTTATTCATTATTTATACTCTTTTGAAACTATATTTTTGTTGGTCGTTCTATAGCCTTCCCCCTCCTTTTAGTTATTGTCATAAGTTTTGAACCACAAAGGAACTAATTCTAAAGCCAAATTTTCCATGTAAAACTAAACTAGATATTAAACACAAATCGATTTTCCACTAAACAGCGAATCACTTATTTTAAAGTTCTCGACTCACGTTTTGCGAACCGTGTTAGCATCATTAGGAGATCAGGAGATGATGATGATTATCAGGAGATGATGCGAACATGGTTAGCGAAACCTGCGTTGAGAACATAAAAAAAAGTGATTCGGTAATCTGTGGTAAATCTCTTTGAGTTTAGTGTTTCACACAGAAGGTTCCAATAGAAGAATTGATAAACTAGATATATTAAATTTATTATCCTTGTTCAAAAGATATTGAATTCTTTTAATGGATATCCACAAAACACCCAATCACTTTCTTAAGCTTGTCGATGCGCGTTTCGCTAACCATGTTCGCATCATCAGGAGATGATTTAATCTGATTAGATGATTAACAACTTTTTAAAATTATTTTCCAGCTCTGTTGGAACCATTAGTGTGAAACACTAAACACAAAGAAACTTACGGGAGTCATCAGAAGATGATTTGGTCTTGATGATACTAACTTTGTTAGTGAAACGCATGTCAAGAAATCAAGAACAAGTGATATGGTGTTTAGTCATTTTAGGCAATCATATCGGTCCATTCTGAATATAACTTAATTCTATTATAATATAAACAATAATCTAAAAATACACATTGAACATTTTAAATACTTTAACAAAATTTTCTAACTAGAATTTTTATTACATTATAACCATAAAATATAAATTTTAAAAAATAATCCTTAGATAGTATATATCAGTGACTATTTCAATTTTATTCTTATTAGACGAGGTGGCCGAGTGGTTAAGGCGTTGGACTGCTAATCCAATGGGCTCTGCCCGCGTGGGTTCGAATCCCATCCTCGTCGAAGTGACTTTTTTTAATTACTGAATAAATAAATATTAATAATGGCATATATAATTATTATCTCAGAAAGGAAAACAAGCACAGATTAGATTACATAGTTATTTGGGTTACCAACAGAACTTATAAAAGATATAAAATAACGTTTTTGTTTTTTATTATTTTGGTCTTCCTATATACCGGGTGGCATAAAACAAGTTTTCTTATTTTAAATTGAAATGTCTTTTTTTTGTTCAAAATTTCTTGTTTTGTTTTAGAATAAGCCAAAAACCCCTGGAGTTTTGTTAATGAAGCAGTATTCATTTACGTATTGTTAAAATTTGCTTTGAAAATCGAAGTAAATAAATAATTGCGTCAATTCTGTATCAATTTTTAACATTATGCAAGTCCCATATAAACGCACAATACGTAAGTAAAGTCAAGAAGTTGCGGATGGATGTGGAACTTCACAATTAGTTTCCTCGAATCATGAGTCTGTGTTGGTCGTTGCAGTGCGGAGTGGGAAAAACGCTCGGTGAGCTGTTTCACTCACTTCTTTTGCCAGTACAGTTACGATTGAGCACCAGGTTCCACCGTTCATTGCGCAACGGGCTGTAAGGCGTTAAACAAGGCAAGGAAGGCGTTAAACCATCCAAAATATTAACTCAGTTAAAGGTTCAGTATGGGGACGATATGCTGGCTAAAACCCAAGTGTTTGGTTGGGTTCCAACTTACAAAATTGCCCAAGAGGTAGGTTGTTCTCAGCCAAAGGTGTGTGCCACTTTACAGGGGAACAATTATCATCCAACATTCCATAATGGTGATTGTGATAAAAGGTTGACATTTCGCGACTGTTAAAAAATACATATAATATATATATATATATATATATATATATATATATATATATATATATATATATATATATATATATATATATATATATATATATATATATATATAATGTTTCTAAATCATTCCGGGTGTCGATCCGTTGATTCTGTGAAGAGTCATGATGTTTCGCCAAAATCGCACTTGACATTGTGTGGCAAGTGTCGGCAGGTGTTATCCGCTTCGACTGAAGAGTCCAACTGACGTGTACGGGTTGTTGTGTTAGCTTTTATACCCGGCTGGCGACTGCGCAAATTATAGCGGGGTGGTTCGGGACTATTTGCGGTGCTCGGCAACGCTGTCGGGCGTCCGTTTATTGATTTTTCTACTTTGCCGCCACGTTGCCGCGTTTCTTCTTTTTTCAGAAGGGATTTCCATACTTTTGAAATGTTGCGAGCGTCGTTTCACGTATTTAGCTCACCTCTTTCTTCTATTTCAAGGGCTTCTTTGATTGTTCAGACCTTGTAGTTTTCGATATTCGCTATTTCTTTGATTCCTTTAAAATTGATTTTATGTCCTGTTTGTAGATGGGGCTGGAACAGAGTGGAAGTGGTTTGTTTGTTTTTTAAGTCGTTTTTATGTTCTTGTATTCTGGCCGATATTAGTCTGTTTGTTTGTCTTATGTATGCTCTGTTGCAGTCGGAATAAGATATACTATATACCCCATGATTTTCCAGTCTAACTTTGTCCTTGGGGTTTTTTAAGATGTTTGCAACAGTTTTGTGTGGCTTGTAGGCTGTTCTGATCTTATGTTTCCTTAGTAGTCTGCCTATCCTATCTGTGATTCCTTTTACGTATGGTAGCAGGACCTTTAGCGTATTTGGTCCATGATCCTCTATTGTTCTTCGTGTTTGTGTTTCCTGACGGCGAATGTCTTTCCTGATACAATTTTCTGAATATCCATTTTGTCTAAGGGCTGTGGAAATTTTTGGTAGTTCCTCGCTTCGTGTATCTGGTACTGTCAGTCGGAAGGATCTGGAAATCAAGGTGTTCGCTACTCCTTGGATTTGAGAAGAATGATGATGGGATTTAGCGTTGAGGTATCGATCGGTGGTAGTTGATTTCCTATACACTGTGTATTCGAGTGTTCCAGAAAGTTTCCTTGTGATAAGGAGATCTAAAAATGGCATTTTTCTATCCTGTTCGACTTCCAGATTGAATTGTATTCTGGGATGGATTTTGTTTAACTGGCTTAGGAAGTTGTTCAGCAGTTCATTTCCGTGAGGCCATATTACAAAGATATCATCCACGTAGCGTTTCCAAAGTTTAGGCTTTAAAGGAGCGTTGGCCAATGCCTTTGTTTCGAAGTCGGTCATGAACAGGTGGGCTATAACGGGTGATAAAGATGATCCCATTGAGGCACCGTCGGTCTGTAAATCTGCTGGTTGAAAGAAAAGTATGTATTCTTCAAGCAGTGTTCGGAGAGTTCCCCCACAAATGGTGGAAAGTCTTCGTTCATCAAAATTAGGTCCAGGGCCTCGTCTATGGGGATACTTGGATACAGTGAGACAATGTCCAGGCTTGCCAGTATGTCTCTTCGTCGTATGAACTCTTTAGTCGAAGCGGACAACACTTGAAAATGCCAAATGCGATTTTGGCTAAACGTCGTGACTCTTCACAGAATCAACGGATCGACACCCGGAATGATTTAGAAACTTTATCTACCATCTGTGAAAATATTAGATGCAATAGATATATATATATATATATATATATATATATATATATATATATATATATATATATATATATATATATATATATATATATATTAGAGAAATCTTTCACCCTTTCTCTACGTGGTGCCACCGATCGCCTTCGCCGAACTGTCAACCATGAGACGTCACGTGTCTCTCGGGACCGGTTTCTATCCTTTCAGCCGTCATCAGCCGAGCTCTAGACGAACGCAAGGAAAGCAGTTCGGAGAGACGATCGGGGCCAGACCAGATCAACTGGCTATTTTAATGACTGCTCGTAGCAGTCAGGACCGCTCGTAACATTCTGCCTGGAACCTCGGGTATAGTACCAGGTATGCCCACAAGGTAGCGCAACGGAGCCGTGGAGGGAAAATATTACAGAAATCTTTCACCCTTTCTCCACGTGGTGCCACCGATCGCCTTCGGCCTCTGGCTAAAATGGCCAGTTGATCTGGTCTGGCCCCGATCGTCTCTCCCAAAATTTACACAAGATTTGAATTAAATAGAAAACACAGTTTATTGAAACACAAACATAAGCTACATAGGATAGGGTTATGTATGGAATAGCACATTGGGCAAATGACCTCCACGGCTTTGCTGGCACATACGCACTCTTTTGTCGAAATTGTCCATGATTATTTTGCATAAATGTGGCAGAATTTCGTTGATGCAACGTTCAATATCTTCTTTCAATGCTCAAGTGGATATGGGCTTGTTGACATAGACCTTCGACTTCAAATAACCTCATAGAAAAAAACCCAATGGTGTTTAATCACATGATCTAGTCGAGGGCCAATTGTAATCACCGAGACGAGATATCATCCAATTAAGGCAGAAAGAACTCGGTTATCATGTCGCAATATCGAGCACCAGTAACAGTAACTGCTTGACCAGTTTCATTTTCGAAAAAGTATGTAAATCCGCACCAAACAGTGACATGTTGTAGATGCATTTGTTGTTCGACAATCACATTTGGATAGTCTGAAGCCGAAATGGGGCAATTTTGAGGATTAAGTTATCAAGGTGAAAATGAGCTTCATCGTTAGGTTATTTTTCATTGTTTATCGACAAACTTTCTTCGCTGTGCATGGTCATTAGACTGAAGTTCTTGTGTCAATTGAGCTTTGTAAGTATGGAGACGCAGACTTTTAGTGAGTATATGTTGTAGAGAGCTTCTTGACATTTGCCATTCTTATCCATGACGCCGAATCGATGTTCCTGCACTTTCACCAACGCTCTCACGCACTGCTTCGATATTATCATTTGAACGACATGTTACTGGATGGCCAGTGTGTTTAGCGTCCCCAATTGATTCATTCACTCTCTCTGAATTTTTTAATAACTCTCTTAAGAGTTGACGAAGTTAAATCAATATTCCGATCATAATTTGTACGAAATTTGCGAACTGTAAAAGCCAAACTTTCATTATTTTTGTAATATTGTTTAATAATGATAACGCGTTGTTCTTTTATGTAATACTCCATTTCTACTAACCCTAAATTGTCAGCTGTCAAACTGTTTTCTTGTTTGGTGAAAGTACAAAAATTTATTATGCATTTAACTTCGGCTTCGAATAACTTTTGAAAAAGTAACTTTATGGAAAATTTATAAGAGACGTTTTTTGAAGAACGTTTAATTTCCTACAAAAAAAAAAATATAATAGTATTTTACAGTCATTTCCAGCTGAAGAGCTGCAAAATTCCAATGTTTAAAAAATCCTGTTATTTAAATGGAAATTTAAATTTAAAAAAATTTAAATGTTAATATTAATATTAAGAGCTCTAACTCTCACAGTATTTTTTTTCGTCATTTCCAACAATATTTTCGATAGCTTTAAGAAAAAAAAATAGTCCATTTTTTTTAAACAGTTTAATACAGGGTGCGGAAAAAGTTCCCGTACTTTTTTGTTTATGCATTTTTGGCTTAGTTAATTAAGTTATTTGTCATTTCTGATGGTTTTATTGAATTCCTTGTTTAATTTTGGTCCAGAATGTGTCGTAATCATTTATTTACTTTCAGTTACGTTGTAAAATCATCGTGTCACTGTTGTCGAATTGCACAAATAAGGAATGAAGAAGGCTGACATTGTTCGCACGACTGGTTACAAGAAGCAAACCATCTACGATGCCGTGAAGCGTTATGAGGAGATCGGCGGGACTGCGGATCGTCCTCGAAGCGGTCGTCCAACTACCGTGACCACTCCGGAGAACGTCCAGAAGGTCCGTTGCCGAATTCAACGAAATCCGGAGCGTTCGATGCGGAAGATGGTGAAAGAGCTCGGTGTTGATGAGAAAAGCATCCGTCACATCGTCAAGAGGAAGCTGGGACTGCGCAGCTGCAAGATCGCTCGCGTCCGTTTCCTCAACGACGCGATGAAGGCGAAACGACTCGAAAAATCTCGTCGGATGCTTCGTCTGCTCGGTGGTGCTCGCCTGTCGAAAGTGCTCTTCACCGACGAGAAGATCTTTACCGTCGAGCCGCTCCACAACCGTCAGAATCGCCGTCAACTGCTCAGAAGACCACGGTTGCAAAAACCATCGGCCGCTGCCATTTTCCGGCCTCCGTCGTGGTCTGGGTCGGGATCTGAGCTACCAGAAAGACGCCACTGGTCTTCATCGAGCGGAACGTCAAGATCAATGTTGCCAGCTACCAGCAGTGTGTCCACGCTTCAGCAAGACCGGGCGTCGGCGTATTCCGCCAATCCGAAAATTGCCATCTGCGAAGAGCTGTTTCCCGGCTTTTGGGGCAAAGACGTTTGGCCGCCTAACTCGCCGGATCTTAACCCGATGGACTACTCTGTGTAGTCCATCCTGGAGCAAAAAATCTCGGCTACACGCTACGTCATGGTTGACCAGCTGAAAGTGACTTTGACGCGCGCCTGGGGCGAAATTACAGTGGATCAGTGTGCGAGCACCGTCGGAAACATTCGCAAGCGACTTCGTAAATGTATTGATGCCCAAGGGGGCAATTTTGAGCAACTGTTGTAAACTTTTTTGTTTATTGTTATTTTTACGGGTCTAATAAAGATTTTTGTTTTTAAATTTTTGTTGATAGGCTGAATTGACTGGTAGTTACAGCCAGTTGAAATATTTAAAAAAAGAACGGGAACTTTTTCCGCACCCTGTATATATATTCTAATCATCAATGTGCAATTTTTTTTTCACAACTGATTTTTTCCCCTATCTCCTTCTGGATCCAAATTTACATCGTTTGGTCATTCTGGCGTGCCCTTGCATATCTATGAGGTCCATTTCCATTTGTTCCTTCATAAACAACTTGAATTAATTTCGATCCATGACTAAAATATTCACATAAATTTGTGTCCAGTTTACGAAGAACAGCCGTTTTCCTCTGGTACGTGAGGGTTACTCGAATTACGCTCGCCATATTCGTCAATACTGGTTCATGGCTAGTTGGGAATGCGGCGAAATTGAGATAGTTTGATCTATCCGAACTTTCAGTGAATTGTATTTGAATAAGTAAGAGTTTGACTATAAGAAGGATCCATCAATATAATCCTCTCTCACTGTAATATACGCGTTTCAACGTTTTCAAACCTTCTGTTAAGCTTAATTTCATAAAAAAATATTTATTTTTCATCTTGATTTTACCATTTATATACAGAGCCTTCATTTATTTCTCAAACCGACCTGAAACCCCCTATACCAGATGTGGTGGTTAAAAATTCGTGCTTTTTCTTAAAAAAACACGTTTAACCTTCAATCGCGCGGACTGTTGCTACCCACCGGCTTTATTTCGACAATAATTTCCATTGTACTCCCCTCTTAAGTGCTGGACTTCAATCACTCAATAAGTTCGGGGAAGAGCGTGTTTTAGTAGGCGAATGAGTGATCCAAGGAATAGTTTCGGGCTTTGATGATTAATTCCAGATGCTGTTGTGGAAGTGATCTGTGAACCCTTCAGTATCTACTGATAATTGGTTTACCAGTTTTAAGTTGATAGAAATCCTAAAGAAGCATTTCGATTTCGGATTCGGGCTAGGAAAAATAAAACAGAGCTTCCTGTTGGATTTACCCGCCCAGTAAACTGTCCTGAAAAGCTGCCAATGTTTGCCTTTCACGAGAATGTGCGCTCTTATCTTATGTTCCAAAAAAAGGTAAAAAGGTTTATATGTTAAGCTTACACCAATATGACACTACTGATAATGAAACAAATAAGTCAGACATAATAGGTACTTAGAATCAAACTAAAGGAGGACTAGACACGGTGGTTTTACTCAAAGTTAAAAGTTGCAATTATAAATTTTCTAGTTATTTACAAGGCGTATGGCATAAATAAACAAACTTTACGGAAATAATTTTTGTGGAACCTATCTTTACTGTACCGTACAGTACAGTCTCTACTATTTTTTTCCTTTATTTGGGTTTTTCGCCACTATCTAAAACTCAAAAAATATCAAAAATACCTGTTCTTATTTAAAGAAAGAATCACTGGGTAAAAACAAAAAACCAAACGGAGACAAATTTCTCAGAGATTTTTTTTTCTAATAAATTTGCCTAAACTTTTAAAGTTAACGTTTCGGAGGGTACTCTCCCCCCGTTTTCAAAACTAAATTAAAAAATAAATTATATTAATTTGTAATATATAAAGTAACGAGTGAAAGTAAATATATTTTTTGTATATGTCAACAAAACAAAAAATACTCTTAGATCTCTATTAACAAAGACTAAACTAAACAATATACAACAAAATACCAAAAATGTGGTTTATAAAATTCCCTACGAATGTGGCAAATTCTATATAGGTGAGACATCTAGACCATTAGATGTTAGAGTAAAAGAGCATAAAAACCTTCTTAGAAAGGGCGATTTTAATAAATCTAGAATTTGTCAACACGCATGGGAATCGGGTCATAAAATCAATTGGAATAATTCCAAAACGGTATTAAAAGAATCAGTAACAAAATACAGAAGATTAAAAGAAACCGCTATAATTAATTTAAATAAAAATAACTGTATTGCTATACCTTCGGTAGATTTAAATCCAATATGGTTCCCGATTCTAAAGAATACAATTAAACACATTTAAATATTTGAATACACAATCAGTAAAATAAACAATCACACAGTAAACATTACCTATATATATTTTTTGGTAGTATGTCACTGTCATGAAAATCTATTGTTGTCAATGTAAGTATCGTTAATATATACAAAAAATATATTTACATTCACTCGTTACTTTATATATTACCAAATTAATATAATTTGTTTTTTAGTTTAGTTTTGAAAACGGGGCGAGAGTACCCTCCGAAACGGTTATATACAAAAAAACTTTACTGAAAGTGAAAAAGTGTAATAATCACATATGGTTTATTCAAACGTGTCAAAAGGAGGATCTCCAACAAAAATTTATGAAGATTTCATGTCATAACCACTCACCTCAAGCAGAAAGCACTGTCAATGCAGCTCGGAAACATTGGCTAGCAGAAGAAGCATCCAAATGGTACATAAACAGGGATAATCTCAACTTACATCTTAAATTAGTCCACACAGAACTGCTACACAAATCAAATTATTTCGAATTTGAATACTTTGACAGGACAGTGCGCGGATGCAATACATAAACAGTGAAGGATGCAACACATAAACAGTACCTAATACAGCTAAGAAAATTAAATACCCTAAGAAAATGTAAGTCACAAAATTTTGCTCACCTAAATTCTCATAATATCAATTCAATTAGTTCAGTAAGATTTTATGATAGAGTTGTAAATTTAACAAATGTTCAGTTTGATAATGAAGAAATTAAGTTATTAGAAAAAGGCCTCAAATACTGTCCAAACTTCGTCAAATCCACAGATATTGAAATACTCGCAGCCAATTTAGAGAATCTTTTAAGTAGTTTAAATAAAAGCCAATTAGCAAAATATAACATTGCAAATATAATAGCAAACAATAAAATAAAAAATAAATATTCCAACGAACTCAGAATATTTAATAAATTACGTAACAAAATTTACCAAAACAATTTAATTCTTTGCAAAGCTGACAAAGGTAATACGGTTACTATTCTAACACAAAAGATGAATACCTACTAAAAATGAACACACTCATCAACACAGAAAACTGTAGAGAACTCAAGACCGATCCAACAAAAAAATATCATACCGCTGTAAAGAAAATTACAAAAACGTACAATGAAACCGTCTTAAATATATCGCAATCCAAACTAGATACCATGAACCCAAAATCTCCAGTCTTATACGGAATGCCTAAACTGCATAAAGATGGCATTCCAATGAGACCAGTCGTTTCTTATGTAAATGCTCCTGCATATAAACTTTGCAAACAACTCAACAGTGATCTACCATTATTTATCGATTTCAACTCGCCCAAAGCAATCAAAAATACAATAGAACTAACAACAAAATTAAAAAACATACAGATACCTCCCAATGCAAAGTTAGTTTCGTTCGATATAAAAAGCCTTTTTTCCTCCATTCCGGTACAAGATCTTAAAAATATCCTCACTGAAAGAATTCATGAATGCAATCTTGAAATCGTACACAAAAATGCTCTCATAGAAGCTATCAATGTATGTACCGAATAAAATTATTTTCTGTTCAATTCAAAATTTTACCAACAAACGAATGGATTACCAATGGGAAGCCCCCTTTATATGGCTAATTTTGAAAACAATTTATTTAGCGACACTAATTATACAAGACACATACATTTTTGGGCCAGGTATGTCGATGATATTATTTGCATATGGACCGGTACAGAAAGACTATTGGGTCAATTTCTTGAATATTTAAACAGTGTAAACTCAAAAATCCAGTTCACAATAGAAACAGAGACGGATAATTCATTAAATTTCTTAGATTTAAAAATAATAAGAACACCGAATAAATTAGAATTCGAAATATTTAGAAAACCCACGTATACAATTATTCACGCAAGTTCAAATCAGTCATGGAATGTAAAAATGTCCACTTTTCATAGTATGACCCACAGACTTCTAACGATTCCATTTAAAAAAGACAGCTATGAAAATGAACTTAATATTATCAAAAATATCGCAAGGAATAATGGATATCAGCCAAGCATCATAGATAAAATGATAAAAAACAAGATTAAGAAAAACAACACCAAACATTTTTATGCCGCAACACCCGAAAAAGATTCTAAAAATTGGCATGCTATAAACTATATTCACAAATTAAGTTCAAGAATCACAAATCAGTTAAAGAACGAAAATATTAATATTATCTCTGTTAATAAGAATAATCTTGCATCGATGTTAAACAATAACAAAGAAAGAGCAAAATTTTGTGACAAATCTGGAGTATACGAAATTCAATGTAATATGTGTGACGCTATTTATATAGGCCAAACGGGCCGATCGCTCAATGATAGGCTAAAAGAACATAAATATTCAATTTTACACAATCAGAGAAAGACGGGCTTTGCCGAACATTCTCTAACATTCCAGAACCATTTTTTTAACATTAATAATACCAAATTAATACATAGCTGCAATAAAAGCAGGCTGTTAAATTACCTGGAAATTTTCGAAATTAAAAAAGCCATAGACGACGGCAAAAACCTAACAAACACCCAGCTAGACTTCGGAAATACTCCAATTATTGATAGTGTAATAAATTTAACGAGATGAAAAAACCGACTTCCATTAGACAGCACTTTGAAACTTTAGTTTAGTTTATACATAACTCTCTTTGAGAATGGTCGCGAGGCCGAAACATGTTAGAGAATATCTTGAATATATTGTGAAACAAATACCAAGTGTTTTAATTATTATCAAACAACTTTTATCCTGTATTTATTGAAACGTAATAAAGAACGAGAAAGTGAAAATTATATCTAACACGCCCTTATGTGAATTAATGGTTAATAAGTGATAAAATATAATATATTTTATCACTGATAAGATATAAGTGGTAACATACTTACCATATTTTAATTTTGATATGAGTGTTGCCAGTTATTCATCCAGTTATTCAGTTAGATAACAGTTATTCTTTTTTTTTTGTTATTATTATTGTCTAATATATTCATTTTCAATCGTTCTTCGTTAACACATATGTTACACTAAAGCTGGGTCCACACCAATAAAATTTTGCGTGTGTGTTGAATTTACTGGAACAATTTATTTGAATTTTCTAATGGACAACAGATGGTTAGTGTGCTTGCTGTGCGGCGACAATATTTGTGTGTGACTTTATATGTCAGAGCGTCAACAATGCCGCGCAAGCACACCACATACAACACATACAGCCCGCACAACGCAGATTTGTATTGATGTTGGCCTAGCTTTATGTGTAAGACAGTCTTGCCATGAGACCTATTTTGAAGGTGATCATAAAAGTTACAC
The DNA here is from genome assembly GCA_031761425.1 of Cosmopolites sordidus. Taxonomy (NCBI): domain Eukaryota; kingdom Metazoa; phylum Arthropoda; class Insecta; order Coleoptera; family Curculionidae; genus Cosmopolites; species Cosmopolites sordidus. The sequence continues at coordinate 40,396 of JARFXV010002294.1, forward strand.
AGGCTCAGCTCTGAAAAGAAAACATGTTTTTTTTTGTGACTTGAACTAGTCTGTACTACCGCATAATAAAATGAACAAATTTTTAGGAAAACCGGACAGAGTTACAACTTTGTGTGCAATAATCTCAATACATCACAATTTTAATAAAAATCCCCCGGTTTCATCAACAATATTTCGCTTTACAAAAAATTTCACCATTTTGTCTTACGTGTCTAAGAAACGCAAAGTTGTTATAATGTTATCTTCATTATATTATAATGTTATAATATTATATCATACAGATACAATACTTCAAAATGAAAAATGACTTCCCGTCTTCGAAGTTATCGATTTCTACAATTCAACAAAAGGCGGGATAGATATGTTAGTTTGGACCAAAAAAGGGCCTGTTATAATATGGGTCGTAGACGTAGACGTTAGGCCTAATTTATGCGATGGTTAATATAATGGGCATTAATTGAAGTGGTATCTATAAGAGAGCAAATAATGCATTCATAGAACGTCCAGCATTTATTGATCTCCATTGGAGGAGATCTCATAATGGACCATTAAAAAAACAGGGTCACAATACAAACAATTCCAACAGATCTTCGGACATTGATCAAACATCATATTGACATAACTACGGAAGCTTCAGGGGGCATTATTTCTATAGACAAAAAACGAAGGTGTTCTTACATGAGTCACAATGATAAAAAATACCCACAAAAATGTTCAGTGTGCAGGAAAAGTACTTGTAAATCCCATAGTATCAATACTGTTAAATGCTTGAATTGAAGAGACTAAAAGTTCAATAAAAACAGAAGGTACAAATACTTCACACTCTTTAATTTACATGTCTTGAGGGAGTTATTTCATGTTTTTAATTTTTTTTTATACGGGGTGTCTCACAAAACCGTGGCGAGTATAGTTTTGTTTTTTCTTATCGAACACCTTATATGTTCATCCATTCTGCTATTGGTTCTAAACATGTCCTATAGCTAAACCCTTTAAATATAAAACCAACAGAAAGGAGCCTTTTCTATCTGTATGCACATATATATATGGAAACGGAAATGGCCATAATGAAACACCACAGATCCTCATTGTTTTGGAATTTTGGTAGTTGGTGCCAATAACTTACAAGTTTAAGATTATTTAAGAGTTTCAATACTGTTAAATGCTTGAATTGTAGAGACTAAAAGTTCAATAAAAACAGAAGATACAAATACTTCAGACATTAATTTATATGTCTTGAGAGAGTTATTTCATGTGTTTAAATTTTTTTATACAGGGTGTCCCACAAAACCGTGGCGAGTATAGTTTTGTTTTTTCTTATCGAACACCTTATATGTTCATCCATTCTGCTATTGGTTCTAAACATGTCCTATAGCTAAACCCTTTAAATATAAAACCAAAAGAAAAGAGCCTTTTCTATCTGTATGCACATATATATATGGAGACGGAAATGGCCATAATGAAACACCACAGATCCTCATTGTTTTGGAATTTTGGTAGTTGGTGCCAATAACTTACAAGTTTAAGATTATTTAAGAGTTTCAATACTGTTAAATGCTTGAATTGTAGAGACTAAAAGTTCAATAAAAACAGAAGATACAAATACTTCAGACATTAATTTATATGTCTTGAGAGAGTTATTTCATGTGTTTAAATTTTTTTATACAGGGTGTCCCACAAAACCGTGGCGAGTATAGTTTTGTTTTTTCTTATCGAACACCTTATATGTTCATCCATTCTGCTATTGGTTCTAAACATGTCCTATAGCTAAACCCTTTAAATATAAAACCAACAGAAAAGAGCCTTTTCTATCTGTATGCACATATATATATGGAAACGGAAATGGCCATAATGAAACACCACAGATCCTCATTGTTTTGGAATTTTGGTAGTTGGTGCCAATAACTTACAAGTTTAAGATTATTTAAGAGTTTCAATACTGTTAAATGCTTGAATTGTAGAGACTAAAAGTTCAATAAAAACAGAAGATACAAATACTTCAGACATTAATTTATATGTCTTGAGAGAGTTATTTCATGTGTTTAAATTTTTTTATACAGGGTGTCCCACAAAACCGTGGCGAGTATAGTTTTGTTTTTTCTTATCGAACACCTTATATGTTCATCCATTCTGCTATTGGTTCTAAACATGTCCTATAGCTAAACCCTTTAAATATAAAACCAAAAGAAAAGAGCCTTTTCTATCTGTATGCACATATATATATGGAGACGGAAATGGCCATAATGAAACACCACAGATCCTCATTGTTTTGGAATTTTGGTAGTTGGTGCCAATAACTTACAAGTTTAAGATTATTTAAGAGTTTCAATACTGTTAAATGCTTGAATTGTAGAGACTAAAAGTTCAATAAAAACAGAAGATACAAATACTTCAGACATTAATTTATATGTCTTGAGAGAGTTATTTCATGTGTTTAAATTTTTTTATACAGGGTGTCCCACAAAACCGTGGCGAGTATAGTTTTGTTTTTTCTTATCGAACACCTTATATGTTCATCCATTCTGCTATTGGTTCTAAACATGTCCTATAGCTAAACCCTTTAAATATAAAACCAACAGAAAAGAGCCTTTTCTATCTGTATGCACATATATATATGGAAACGGAAATGGCCATAATGAAACACCACAGATCCTCATTGTTTTGGAATTTTGGTAGTTGGTGCCAATAACTTACAAGTTTAAGATTATTTAAGAGTTTCAATACTGTTAAATGCTTGAATTGTAGAGACTAAAAGTTCAATAAAAACAGAAGATACAAATACTTCAGACTTATTAATTTATATGTCTTAAGAGAGTTATTTCATGTGTTTAAATTTTTTTATACAGGGTGTCCCACAAAACCGTGGCGAGTATAGTTTTGTTTTTTCTTATCGAACACCTTATATGTTCATCCATTCTGCTATTGGTTCTAAACATGTCCTATAGCTAAACCCTTTAAATATAAAACCAACAGAAAAGAGCCTTTTCTATCTGTATGCACATATATATATGGAAACGGAAATGGCCATAATGAAACACCACAGATCCTCATTGTTTTGGAATTTTGGTAGTTGGTGCCAATAACTTACAAGTTTAAGATTATTTAAGAGTTTCAATACTGTTAAATGCTTGAATTGTAGAGACTAAAAGTTCAATAAAAACAGAAGATACAAATACTTCAGACATTAATTTATATGTCTTGAGAGAGTTATTTCATGTGTTTAAATTTTTTTATACAGGGTGTCCCACAAAACCGTGGCGAGTATAGTTTTGTTTTTTCTTATCGAACACCTTATATGTTCATCCATTCTGCTATTGGTTCTAAACATGTCCTATAGCTAAACCCTTTAAATATAAAACCAACAGAAAAGAGCCTTTTCTATCTGTATGCACATATATATATGGAAACGGAAATGGCCATAATGAAACACCACAGATCCTCATTGTTTTGGAATTTTGGTAGTTGGTGCCAATAACTTACAAGTTTAAGATTATTTAAGAGTTTCAATACTGTTAAATGCTTGAATTGTAGAGACTAAAAGTTCAATAAAAACAGAAGATACAAATACTTCAGACATTAATTTATATGTCTTGAGAGAGTTATTTCATGTGTTTAAATTTTTTTATACAGGGTGTCCCACAAAACCGTGGCGAGTATAGTTTTGTTTTTTCTTATCGAACACCTTATATGTTCATCCATTCTGCTATTGGTTCTAAACATGTCCTATAGCTAAACCCTTTAAATATAAAACCAACAGAAAAGAGCCTTTTCTATCTGTATGCACATATATATATGGAAACGGAAATGGCCATAATGAAACACCACAGATCCTCATTGTTTTGGAATTTTGGTAGTTGGTGCCAATAACTTACAAGTTTAAGATTATTTAAGAGTTTCAATACTGTTAAATGCTTGAATTGTAGAGACTAAAAGTTCAATAAAAACAGAAGATACAAATACTTCAGACATTAATTTATATGTCTTGAGAGAGTTATTTCATGTGTTTAAATTTTTTTATACAGGGTGTCCCACAAAACCGTGGCGAGTATAGTTTTGTTTTTTCTTATCGAACACCTTATATGTTCATCCATTCTGCTATTGGTTCTAAACATGTCCTATAGCTAAACCCTTTAAATATAAAACCAACAGAAAAGAGCCTTTTCTATCTGTATGCACATATATATATGGAAACGGAAATGGCCATAATGAAACACCACAGATCCTCATTGTTTTGGAATTTTGGTAGTTGGTGCCAATAACTTACAAGTTTAAGATTATTTAAGAGTTTCAATACTGTTAAATGCTTGAATTGTAGAGACTAAAAGTTCAATAAAAACAGAAGATACAAATACTTCAGACTTATTAATTTATATGTCTTAAGAGAGTTATTTCATGTGTTTAAATTTTTTTATACAGGGTGTCCCACAAAACCGTGGCGAGTATAGTTTTGTTTTTTCTTATCGAACACCTTATATGTTCATCCATTCTGCTATTGGTTCTAAACATGTCCTATAGCTAAACCCTTTAAATATAAAACCAACAGAAAAGAGCCTTTTCTATCTGTATGCACATATATATATGGAAACGGAAATGGCCATAATGAAACACCACAGATCCTCATTGTTTTGGAATTTTGGTAGTTGGTGCCAATAACTTACAAGTTTAAGATTATTTAAGAGTTTCAATACTGTTAAATGCTTGAATTGTAGAGACTAAAAGTTCAATAAAAACAGAAGATACAAATACTTCAGACATTAATTTATATGTCTTGAGAGAGTTATTTCATGTGTTTAAATTTTTTTATACAGGGTGTCCCACAAAACCGTGGCGAGTATAGTTTTGTTTTTTCTTATCGAACACCTTATATGTTCATCCATTCTGCTATTGGTTCTAAACATGTCCTATAGCTAAACCCTTTAAATATAAAACCAACAGAAAAGAGCCTTTTCTATCTGTATGCACATATATATATGGAAACGGAAATGGCCATAATGAAACACCACAGATCCTCATTGTTTTGGAATTTTGGTAGTTGGTGCCAATAACTTACAAGTTTAAGATTATTTAAGAGTTTCAATACTGTTAAATGCTTGAATTGTAGAGACTAAAAGTTCAATAAAAACAGAAGATACAAATACTTCAGACATTAATTTATATGTCTTGAGAGAGTTATTTCATGTGTTTAAATTTTTTTATACAGGGTGTCCCACAAAACCGTGGCGAGTATAGTTTTGTTTTTTCTTATCGAACACCTTATATGTTCATCCATTCTGCTATTGGTTCTAAACATGTCCTATAGCTAAACCCTTTAAATATAAAACCAACAGAAAAGAGCCTTTTCTATCTGTATGCACATATATATATGGAAACGGAAATGGCCATAATGAAACACCACAGATCCTCATTGTTTTGGAATTTTGGTAGTTGGTGCCAATAACTTACAAGTTTAAGATTATTTAAGAGTTTCAATACTGTTAAATGCTTGAATTGTAGAGACTAAAAGTTCAATAAAAACAGAAGATACAAATACTTCAGACATTAATTTATATGTCTTGAGAGAGTTATTTCATGTGTTTAAATTTTTTTATACAGGGTGTCCCACAAAACCGTGGCGAGTATAGTTTTGTTTTTTCTTATCGAACACCTTATATGTTCATCCATTCTGCTATTGGTTCTAAACATGTCCTATAGCTAAACCCTTTAAATATAAAACCAACAGAAAAGAGCCTTTTCTATCTGTATGCACATATATATATGGAAACGGAAATGGCCATAATGAAACACCACAGATCCTCATTGTTTTGGAATTTTGGTAGTTGGTGCCAATAACTTACAAGTTTAAGATTATTTAAGAGTTTCAATACTGTTAAATGCTTGAATTGTAGAGACTAAAAGTTCAATAAAAACAGAAGATACAAATACTTCAGACATTAATTTATATGTCTTGAGAGAGTTATTTCATGTGTTTAAATTTTTTTATACAGGGTGTCCCACAAAACCGTGGCGAGTATAGTTTTGTTTTTTCTTATCGAACACCTTATATGTTCATCCATTCTGCTATTTGTTCTAAACATGTCCTATAGCTAAACCCTTTAAATATAAAACCAAAAGAAAAGAGCCTTTTCTATCTGTATGCACATATATATATGGAAACGGAAATGGCCATAATGAAACACCACAGATCCTCATTGTTTTGGAATTTTGGTAGTTGGTGCCAATAACTTACAAGTTTAAGATTATTTAAGAGTTTCAATACTGTTAAATGCTTGAATTGTAGAGACTAAAAGTTCAATAAAAACAGAAGATACAAATACTTCAGACTTATTAATTTATATGTCTTAAGAGAGTTATTTCATGTGTTTAAATTTTTTTATACAGGGTGTCCCACAAAACCGTGGCGAGTATAGTTTTGTTTTTTCTTATCGAACACCTTATATGTTCATCCATTCTGCTATTGGTTCTAAACATGTCCTATAGCTAAACCCTTTAAATATAAAACCAACAGAAAGGAGCCTTTTCTATCTGTATGCACATATATATATGGAAACGGAAATGGCCATAATGAAACACCACAGATCCTCATTGTTTTGGAATTTTGGTAGTTGGTGCCAATAACTTACAAGTTTAAGATTATTTAAGAGTTTCAATACTGTTAAATGCTTGAATTGTAGAGACTAAAAGTTCAATAAAAACAGAAGATACAAATACTTCAGACATTAATTTATATGTCTTAAGAGAGTTATTTCATGTGTTTAAATTTTTTTATACAGGGTGTCCCACAAAACCGTGGCGAGTATAGTTTTGTTTTTTCTTATCGAACACCTTATATGTTCATCCATTTCTGCATTCTGCTATTGATTCTAAATATGTCCTATAGCTAAAACCTTTGAATATAAAACCAAAAGAAAGGAGCCTTTTCTATCTGTATGCACATATATATGGAGACGGAAATGGCCATAATGAAACACCACAGATCCTCATTGTTTTGGAATTTTGGTAGTTGGTGCCAATAACTTACAAGTTTAAGATTATTTAAGAGTTTCAATACTGTTAAATGCTTGAATTGTAGAGACTAAAAGTTCAATAAAAACAGAAGATGCAAATACTTCAGACTTATTAATTTACATGTCTTGAGGGAGTTATTTCATGTGTTTAAATTTTTTATACAGGGTGTCCCACAAAACCGTGGCGAGTATAGTTTTGTTTTTTCTTATCGAACACCTTATATGTTCATCCATTTCTGTATTCTGCTATTGATTCTAAACATGTCCTATAGCTAAAGCCTTTGAATATAAAACCAAAAGAAAGGAGCCTTTTCTATCTGTATGCACATATATATGGAGACGGAAATGGCCATAATGAAACACCACAGATCCTCATTGTTTTGGAATTTTGGTAGTTGGTGCCAATAACTTACAAGTTTAAGATTATTTAAGAGTTTCAATACTGTTAAATGCTTGAATTGCAGATACTAAAAGTGTAATAAAAACAGAAGGTACAAATACTTCAGACTCTTTAATTTATATGTCTTGAGGAAGTTATTTTATATTTTTAATTTTTTTACGTTCATAATATTTATTATGGACGTTATTGAAATGTCAACCATTTTCTATATTTCAACTCCGAAGAGTAAAATATTTTAATTTTTGTCACTCATGACCCATCATACCTAAAGAAGCTAAAGAAGTCACCAAACCAGTTGAGGGTTAACTACTATTTGGATGTATTAAAGAGATGGAAGCATTGCTAGGAAAAGTATTTAGAATTACAAGGAGTCTATGATGAGGTATAAAACTTAATTTAACCAAAAAACACTTGCTTTTGTGTTACTCTGGAAACTTTTTAGACTCCCATAATATATCTCTCAAAAAGGTTTAACCGTTTTGATTATTTTTGCTTTGCAATTTTTGATCAATTTTCTTAAACTATTGTTTGTTTTAAAACCTACTTTTACATTGTTTTTTTTTATTACAACAAAGTCTACACACCGGTTTACAGGCGATTTTGTCGTATTACCTCTCAAACAAAAATCGAACATTTATTGTTCCTTTTAAACAAAAATTGCCGATTCTCCAGCGTCGAAAACATCGGACGGATTTATTTGTCTTTTGGTCGAATAAAATCAGATCTTTTTTCCGAATCGGAAAACCAGTCAAATATAAAGTTTTATGAGTGATGCGACCTGTGTCATTGTTTGAGGCAATAAAATTGAGGTTTTGAGGGGAGCGGACTTTGGAAATGTGGCAGGAAATCGAATTGCAGGCAGGTAAAAAGCAAATCGGCTTGTAGGAAAGATAATGGAAGGTTTATGATTTTTTTATATTCATTAGACTGGGCCCTAAGTTCGGATGTCTTTCGAATGGTATTTTTAAAATAAAGTTTCAAGATTATTATTTATTTAAAAGCTCTACAGGCCTTGAAGGCCTAGGGCGTAGTGTTTACAATATCGTATTTTACATATCACTATTTTACATATATTTATAACATTGCATATGTGGTTCCGATCCTTCACCAGTTCCTCTGCAGCACAGTTTGGACTATCCCTCTCCACTCCTTTCTATTGCTTGCTATATCCTTCCATTCCCCCATCCTTATCGTATCCAAATCTTCCTGCACTTGACCCATCCATCTTTTTCTTGGTCTGCCCTTCCTCTTCTTCCCTATTGGCCTTCTGCGTAACACTAGATTTGTCATTCTCCCTCCGCCCAGTCTCTCCACGTGTCCAAGCCATCTCACTCTCTGCGCTTTCGCAAATGTTATTATATTTGGACTTTTGTACAGTTCTTTCAACTCATTATTTGTTCTTCTCCTCCATCCCTCCTCAGTTCTCTTTCCTCCATATATGGCTCGTAACATTTTCCTTTCCCACCTTTTCAGTTTCTCTTCCTCTGTTCGGTTTAGCGTCCAAGTTTCACATGCGTAAGTTGTTGTGGGTCTTATTACTGTTGTATAGATTGTTTGTTTTGTGCTTCTAGACACATAGTTGGACTTCATCAGTACCTTCAGGCTTCCATATTTTCGATTACCCTTTACTATCCTGGCCTGTATGTCGTGCTCTTCGTGCCCGCCTTCTTCGATTGTAACTCCTAGGTAGCAGAATTTCTGAACTCTTTCGAAAGTATATTCCTCTTCCATCACTGGCTACTATGGTCATGTTTCCCTCTTTTGCCGATAGATCTTGCATTTGTCCCATCATCATGTATTTTGACTTATTTTGATTTATTTCCAAGCCGAACTTCTTCCCTTCTTTTTCTATTAATCTTATGGTTCTCTGTAGCTCCTTTTTGGTTCTTGCCAGTACAGTCAAGTCATCTGCGAAGGCCAATCATTGGTGTTCACTGTTGTATAAGGTGCCATCAGTTCTCAGCTTGCTATTCCTTATTATCACCTCCAGTATCAGATTAAAGAGAGTCGTTGACAGAGGGTCTCCCTGCCTAAGACCTCTTCTCACCTCGAATTCTTGCGATACATCACCATTCCATACTATTCTATCTCTTGTTTTCTCCAAGGTCATCTTTGTCAAACTAATGAGTTTTTTGGGTATTTCTAGTTGGTTCATTCCTTGATACATTTTTTCTCTAATTATTCTATCATAGGCTTGTTTAAAGTCTATAAAGAGAGTATGCAGCTCAATTTTGTATTCATAGCAAGTTACTTGGATCTCTTTTAGAGTAAATATTTGGTCTGCCGTAGATCTGTTGTTTCTGAACCCTGCCTGGTACTCACCTATGACTTTTTCTGCATATGTACTTTGTAGTATGTATCTACCAATGCTATACCTCTATAATTTTCATATAACGATTTATCTCCTTTTTTGTATATTGGGCAGATTAAGGCTTTTGACCATTCAGCCGGCATCTTCTCTTTTGTCCATATCAATTTTATTATTTCGCTGATGATCTTCTGTAATTGTTCTCCTCCTGCCTTTATCATCTCAGCCGTAATGCCATCCTCGCCGGGGCTGTTATTATTTTTAAAATTTTTTATAATGTCCTTTATCTCTTCTTCTGTTGGTTCATCTATCACTATTCCATCTTCGTGAATACTGTTCCTCCTGTTCTTCTGCCCCTCCATCATTCAACAATTTATCGAAGTGGTCCTTCCATCCATGTCATATATCATTTTGGTCACCTATCAATGTTCCTTCTTCGGTTTTAAAATAGTTATTTCTACCATGGTAACCCTTTTCAATTTTTTTCATACCCTGCTAAAACGATCTTACTTCTCTATTCTGGAACCTTTCCTTAATATCTTTTAGTTTTGCTTCGTTATATTGTCTCTTTTTCGTTCTGCATAGTCTTTTCCTTTCTTATTTTTTTGTAGTTCTGGTTATTTTCCTCGTTATTATTAAGCACTAAAAGGAGCCTTAAACTTTTTTTCCTTTCTGATAAATTTTCGCATTCTTCATCGTACCACTCTTTTGTGCTCGTTCTTTCTCTTTCCTTCGGTATGACTAATTGATTTGCTATTTCCATTACTTGTTTTACTTGGTTCCATTTCTCATCTATTTTTGTCGTATCATTCATTGCTTGTAATCTTTGGTTAATTTCTTCTCTGCATTTGTTGCTAATTATTAAATCTTTTAACCTTTCTATATTATACTGTTTCTTCATTTTCATCTTATGCGTGCTGTTTCTGATTTTTTCTAATTCATTCCTGCATGTAATCCTCACCAGGAAGTGGTCAGAATCGGCATTGGCTCCTCTCATACTCCTAACATTTGAAATTGAGTTCATATGTTCATATGTTCATATTCTCTCTATTAGGACATTAGGTGTAAGACATTACACTCAAAGTGATTTACAATTAGACACCAAGTTTAGATTTAAATTTTCCAAAAATCGCATTATAAAACTTCAATCCAATAAACTGTTGAAGAAGAAAAATTGACTCTAAATGAGTACATTGATAGGAGTGCAGAGGACTACTGCAAACAATCAGACTGGAAAGCATCCTGCCTGTGGAAGGAGCAAAGGCGGCATATAGAAGTCATCAATTGTATAAGCGGAAAAATTCCTGAATAGAAAAGGCACTATTTACGAACAATCAAAGGAAAACTGGGACTGGTTGCGGAGAGGCCTAATTACAGAGAAGTTAAAAGTATTCTGGTCGCGGCTTAGGACCAGGCTCTTCCAACAAACTACTTGAAGGCTAAGATCCAAGAGAAAACTGCAGATTTTTTGGGTAAAAATACTGCGATTTAACTCAATTTAACTTAGTAAGTTACAGAAGTTAATAGTAGACATAGGGTGTTAAAGTTATAATTTTAGTTTCAATTTTCGACAATAAACTTCTTAAGAAGTATCTTTGTTGAACAAAATTTGACAGTGGGAGTTTTTTAAAATAAAAAAATTTAAACTCTCGAAAATTTTTCTGCAGATTGTAGAGAGCGCTGTCTACGACACTTTTCTACGTTTCAGAGGTCACAACTTTTTTGCGTCTTAGTGTATTCGCATTTTTAAAAAAAAATATTATTTTGTCTAACTTTTTTACGTGAATAAGGTATGCCTTCCAATATCTCTCCGAGTTACCGTTTTCTAGATATCTGCGTTTAAATAGTTTATTCCACTTTTTTAAATTGCGCTTTTAAAATGTGACACTTTTCTTAAAGTAGGTAGGCTATTAAGAGAAGTTCTGGGTAATCCAAAGGATAAAGTAGAGCAACATGAAAAGTCGGGGATTTACGAAATTAGCTGTCAAGACTGTGATCGAAGGTATATTGGGCAAACAAAAAGATCCATATTGACAAGATATAAAGAACATATTACCCACATTAGATATGGGAGAAATGAAAAATCTTGTATTGCCCAACATGCAATCGAACATGACCACAGTATAGATATTAGTAATTTAAGGCTAATTAAAAGTGTTACTAATAATAGGGCTTTGGATGCATATGAAAGCATTCAAATAGAAAAATGTAAAAAAATCATGAACCGAGATAAAGGACCGATTCCTTTCAGTCAACTTTTTCAATTATTAATATAAGGCTTATACACTTTACGGTTTATTATTTTTACACGCTTCCTTAGGTATAGTTTTCATATAAATAGAACATAGCTTAGTTGTAGAATTAGATTAAATCATCTCCTGATTATGTTAACATGGTTAGCGAAACATGCGTCGAGCAGTTCAAAAAAGCGTTTTGGTGTTTAGTGGTACATCTCTTCAAGTTTAGTATTTCACACTAAAGGTTCTAACAGAAGAATTGATCTAGGTAGGCTATGATTAAAGCAAATACATCAAGACGCTCTGGAAATTTAGTTACTGTCAAACTTTTGCATTAATTGTAAATATTTAATATTGTCGGTATTTAAATAGTTAACAAACCCCCGTTACTATATTTCGTTCAAGCAGCATACTACTTGAGAAAGTTATAAACGAAAATAAAAAATTTAACGCCCTGTATCTTGGTTACTATTAACTTTTGGACTAAAGTAAGTTGGGTTAAATAGCAATACTTTTACTCAAAAAAATCTGCAATTTTGCTGTGTACCATTAATTATCGTATGCCCTGTATATAATATACACCCTGTATATGTACAATAGCCGTACAGATATTTTATTTTAAAATACGTTCGTACCTTTTCAGAAAAAAAATCATAACCCATTTTAGATCTAATTCTTACATCGTTTTGCTGGAAATTTTGTTTGCTTCGGATTTTCAAGAGAAGGGCAAAATCTTTCCCTTCTAATTATTCCTCTTTCATCTGGATTTGGTGCGAATAGACGTAATTTTAACATTTTAAATATCGTCCTTTTACACGAAAAAATACTTTTACTTAACAGCCATCAGATTTTGTGAAATATTTTAGTTCCTCAGATCATCACAAATACAAGAGAATATAAAGATCACTGTATCAAAAACAATATTTAAGTCTATTCTTAAATACGGATGCAAAATCTGGATACTATAGGATTTGGATACATAGTAAGGATGAGAGAAAATAGACTAATCTACTAGAAGAACTAGAGGAAGAATAGGAAAAACTTGGAATTGAGTAGTGGTGAAGTGCTTGAAGAATAAATATAACACCTGGATTGATAGAATAAATAAAGCGGGATCGGAAGAAGCGAGAAAAATTTAAACCTATTTATAATAACTATTACGACTAATAATAACTGTAGGAAAATTACCTCTAGGGTGTCCCAATAGGAAAATATCGGCTGAAATTTTGATAATGGCTGGAGATAGAGCTTAAGAGTTATACAACTAAATAGGCTCCATAATTCAAAATTAATTTTATTTATACAGCTTGTCTCACAAAACCGTGGCGGTTATAGTTTTGTTTTTTCTAATCGAACACCCTATATGTTCATCCATTTTTGCATTCTGCTATTGACTCTAAACAGGTCCTATAGTTAAAGCCTTTGAATATAAAACTAACAGGAAGGAACCTTGTTTATCTTTATGTACATATAAATGGAGACGGGAATGGCCATAATAAAACACCACAGATGACTCATTGTTTTGAAATTTTGGTAGTTTTGGTGTCAACAATTTAGAAGTTCAATAATAATAATAATAAAAATAACAGCGACAGCTATTCAAGATAAGGTAGTAAGGACAAACAATTATGAAAGACATATACTACACATGGATGTTGTCGACAAGTGCAGGAAGTGCGGTGATGTGGGAGAAACAATTGAACAGCTTATTGGAGGGTGTCCAGTCCTTGCCCCTAATGCTTACCTAGGCAGGCATAATCAGCTGGCGAAAATTATACACCAGCAAATCGTTTTAAAGCACTCGTTATTTGATAAGATATCTCCACTATATTAAAAGTACACGCCTTCCCCCATACTTGAGTCAGCCGATACCATTCTTTACTGGGATAGACCAATTACAACAGATCGGACAGTTGACAATAATAGGCCGGATATTGTTCTAATTAATAAAAAGCATAGGAGAGCTTTCATAATTGACATTGCGATACCACTCTCTCACAATATCAGAAAAACTGAAATGGAAAAGGTCACGAAGTATGAAAATCTTGCACTTGATCTGAAAAATCAATGGAAACATTAGAAAGTGGAGGTGTTACCTTTTGTTATATCCGCCGAAGGACTAGTAAACAAAACCTTTTCCAAAAACCTAGAAATTCTTGGTGTTTCATGGCGATTTCAAAATCGATTACCACAGTAGGACAACGAGCAGTTCTCTTACAAACTTGCCAATTGTTCGTAAGGTACTAAGCTGAATGGGAAGAGCTGAGCTGCTTTCTCATCTTAGCATTGTAAACCCGACCAGCCTAGGCTGAGATGATCGATAAATCATGTTTGTGATAATAGTATTCTTTATTTAGCACTTGGCAACTACATACAATCTGTAATTCATTTATATTTATATATGTCTATGCATAATACAAATAGATCCAAATATGATCTGTTCTATAATAATAAAAATCCAATATATACATACTAGTCTATTCAAAATCAAACATACCTACCTATTTTTACAACAAACTAACCTATTTTGCCAAATAATGTTTACGGATTCTATCTACAAACATTCCCAAACTCTTTATACTTTTTAGCTCTGCTGGCAGACCATTGAACAGCCGAATACCATTCCCAAAAAACGATTTCTGCGTATAGGTACTACGTATAAAATTTATATAGAGATCCTCCTTGGTCCTTGGTGTTTTCCGGATTGCGCTTTAAGTACCTTCCAAGATATGCAGGCATTAAGTTATTTTTAATTTTAAAAATCATAATAATACTGGCCTTCTCAATACTCTGCTACAGAGAGCACCAGCCCAAAGAGCGCAACATCAATTTCACTGGTGTATACCTATCACAATGCAAAATAATTCGCATTGCCTTATTTTGTAAAATTTGCAATCAATTTATTTCATTTTTATTACAACTTAACAACAAAGAGCTACAATAACTAAAATGGGGATAAATTATGGTATTATATATTAACAATTTTGACCAATTACTTAAGTTATATGATATTCTATGAAAGAACCCTATTTTTTCACCTATTTTATACTCAATGATAATAATTAAAACACTTGGTATTTTTTTCACAATATATTCAAGATATTCTCTAACATGTTTCGGCCTCGCGACCATTCTCAAAGAGAGTTATGTATAAACTAAACTAAAGTTTCAAAGTGCTGTCTAATGGAAGTCGGTTTTTTCATCTCGTTAAATTTATTACACTATCAATAATTGGAGTATTTCCGAAGTCTAGCTGGGTGTTTATTAGGTTTTTGCCGTCGTATATGGCTTTTTTAATTTCGAAAATTTCCAGGTAATTTAACAGCCTGCTTTTATTGCAGCTATGTATTAATTTGGTATTATTAATGTTAAAAAAATGGTTCTGGTCTATACAATGTTCGGCAAAGCCCGTCTTTCTCTGATTGTGTAAAATTGAATATTTATGTTCTTTTAGCCTATCATTGAGCGATCGGCCCGTTTGGTCTATATAAATAGCGTCACACATATTACATTTAATTTCGTATACTCCAGATTTGTCACAAAATTTTGCTCTTTCTTTGTTATTGTTTAACATCGATGTAAGATTATTCTTATTAACAGAGATAATATTAATATTTTCGTTCTTTAACTGATTTGTGATTCTTGAACTTAATTTGTGAATATGGTTTATAGCATGCCAATTTTTAGAATCTTTTTCGGGTGTTGCGGCATAAAAATGTTTGGTGCTGTTTTTCTTAATCTTGTTTTTTATCATTTTATCTATGATGCTTGGCTGATATCCATTATTCCTTGCGATATTTTTGATAATATTAAGTTCTTTTTCATAGCTGTCTTTTTTAAGTGGAATCGTTAGAAGTCTGTGGGTCATACTATGAAAAGTGGACATTTTTACATTCCATGACTGATTTGAACTTGCGTGAATAATTGTATCGGTATACGTGGGTTTTCTAAATATTTCGAATTCTAATTTATTCGGTGTTCTTATTATTTTGAAATCTAAGAAATTTAATGAATTATCCGTCTCTGTTTCTATTGTGAACTGGATTTTTGAGTTTACACTGTTTAAATATTCAAAAAATTGACCCAATAGTCTTTCTGTACCGGTCCATATGCAAATAATATCATCGACATACCTGGCCCAAAAATGTATGTGTCTTGTATAATTAGTGTCGCTAAATAAATTGTTTTCAAAATTAGCCATATAAATTTTTGCCAGGAGGGGGCTCAGGGGGCTTCCCATTGGTAATCCATTCGTTTGTTGGTAAAATTTTGAATTGAACAGAAAATAATTTTGTTCGGTACATACATTGATAGCTTCTATGAGAGCATTTTTGTGTACGATTTCAAGATTGCATTCATGAATTCTTTCAGTGAGGATATTTTTAAGATCCTGTACCGGAATGGAGGAAAAAAGGCTTTTTATATCGAACGAAACTAACTTTGCATTGGGAGGTATCTGTATGTTTTTTAATTTTGTTGTTAGTTCTATTGTATTTTTGATTGCTTTGGGCGAGTTGAAATTGATAAATAATGGTAGATCACTGTTGAGTTGTTTGCAAAGTTTATATGCAGGAGCAAAAATCCAAGCTAGACTTCGGAAATACTCCAATTATTGATAGTGTAATAAATTTAACGAGATGAAAAAACCGACTTCCATTAGACAGCACTTTGAAACTTTAATTTAGTTTATACATAACTCTCTTTGAGAATGGTCGCGAGGCCGAAACATGTTAGAGAATATCTTGAATATATTGTGAAACAAATACCAAGTGTTTTAATTATTATCATTGTTACTATGTTTCACCAAGAGCCAACCGCGCAATCAATCAAAACTAATATTTTATACTCATGTAATTTACATGAGCACATAACTTCAATTGAGAATCAAGAATTACACCTAGATATTTAATTTGGTCTACGATTTCAATGTTATTCTTCCCAATGTAAATATTATAATTTTTATCAATAAACGACTTGCAAATATCCCTTTTTCCCAGAATCATATATTTTGTTTTCTCAGAATTTAATTTTAATTTATTCAGACATAGCCAATTATCTAATATAGAGAGTTCTAAATTAAGTTCATTCACCATTTGGTCATAATTCTATCCCATTATTGAAAGGAGCGTATCGTCTGCAAACAAATTTAAGTCTAATTTTTCAAAAATCTTATACAGATCATTGATGTATATAAGAAACAAAAAGGGATTGAATACGCTCCCTTGTGGGATACCAATATCATTTTCCAGAATTCCTGATATAGCTCCATTTACTTTTGTTCGATGAAAGCGGTCACTCAAATAATGTTTAAGCCATTTTATAACACAAGATTTCACTCCGAAATATTGTAGCTTCCCAGTCAGATCTTCTCTGTTTATAGTCTCAAATGCACATCTCAGGTCCACAAAAATACCAACCACAACATTATCGTCACTAATATCTTGGCGCCATTTCGTACAAAAATGTTGTAGTGCAGACTCGCATGAATGTTTATCACGAAATCCCGATTATCCTACATAAATGTAATTTTGCTTTTCAAAGTATCTTCGCAACTGTCTACACACCACTATTTCCAATATTTTGTCAACAATCGGCAATAGATTGATTGGCCTAAAATCCTCTGCTAATAGAGGATTCCTTTGGTATTGGAACAATGATGCTCACTTTCGCATTCCTTGGAACTCGACGACTGGACACCTGGAAAACTGGACACTGGACAATTAATGGTAGATCTGGTCAATTTTAGTGTGTTTTAATCAATAATAAGTGCCGAATAAGTGTACAGCAATACTATTTTCTCAAAAAAAAAATCGTATAAGAATATAAAAAAACTAGTCAAACGCAGTATCAGCATTAAACAGATACTTTATGTGTTTACAACGCAGAGAATTTCAAAACGTCAATTTTTCAAGTTATGTAACTGTTAAAAACTTCTTATTTTGCAACTATTATATAAATGATTATTGGTAAAATTCATTTTTTTTACCAGTTCTACAACCTGTTAATGACTCAACTTCCAAAACACCCGGTATATTAATGTATATAGCAAAATACATATATCACATATATTTTGGGTGTTTTATTTATTTTGTTCCTATACTATTAGTAATGTCAAACAGAATAGTAATCACAAATGAACAAACCAACGATAGTACTTAAAAAGAAACCTATTTTTATTTTGTATGATATCAACTTATCAAAATCCTTTTGAATTGACTTTACATTTAAAATGAAATCCAAATCGATTATATTTTTATATTTGTGGATAGTAATCGTGGCAAAATTAAAGCGGGATTATACGAGATTACCGAAAATTTTAAATTATTTCGCGCGAATAAATATTGTTTTGATATATCGAGTCGGCAATAAGTCCATAGAAACAATAAAAACTCATAATATTATTTAGGACATCATTTTAAATGAAATGACTTTAACTGATTGATGGGATTTAATAATATATTGTGAATTTATGGGAAATATCGTTCATTGTTTGAAATACGATCTTGTACGAGGGACATTTTGTAATATATATTATTGCTAGTGGGATTACTAAATAATATAATGAAAAAAAATAATTATATGTTGCCTTTAACTTCTACACATTCTTGTCTAGTAAACACATAAACGCACGCTATAGAATCTCTCCCGATGAGTGAAGAATTTCTCTATGATGCTATGGTTAGCTAAACGCGCGTCGATACATTAAAAACAGGTGACTTAATCAGTTGTTCTATTAGAACGAAAGGAAAGGATTTGCGGTTAGAGGCGCATCAGCATCTAGGGCTATAAGCGACTGGACCAACAGCTTAACGTGGGTTCCGAACGACGGTCATCAGCTTCCGACAAACCCAGGCCAGCACCCCCTTCAGGCTATCAACCCTTGGTTATGTGCCTACTCATAAGTCTATCAGGAAGCCAACCGACTGGCTAGACCAACGTAGAATATTTCTCAGAAGGCATCCGGCCTTACCCAGCCTTTAACTGGCGTGACTGAGGGGTAATTCGTTGTCGGATTTTACACTCTAGCCTAGAAACAATCGCAGACATTTAGGTGTGGATATGTGTGGGCGTGTGTGTGTATATATATGAGTGTATATAAGTGTGTGTGTAGGGTAGGAAGTAAGACGGACAGAAGAATTAAATAAAAACACCCATCCGAGCGCTGGAATCGAACCAACTACCTTTGGATTGCCAGGCAGGCGACTAACCCACCAAACCACCGCGGCCAGCTGTTCTATAAGAACTATTGGTGAAAAACAGTAAACGGACTAGTCGAAACTGAGTAACGTGTGTGTCGATCTCCAAAATTTATTAGATTTAAAGTGGACAAATATTAATAAAACATCTATATTTATTTATTAGTGTCAAAACTGAAGTGGAAAAAATAAAGAAGCAAACATTATATTTGTGCGTAACACTAAAAATTGACTACAAAGCAGTGGCGGCTCGTGAGGGAGGGCGTTGGGGCGCCGCCTCTCCAGCATTTATCACAGTAAACAAATTTTCGGAGCACAACACTATATTTTATTTCCGTTCAGTTTCTTTCCTTTAACTCATTTTAAGATATTATTAAAAATTAAAATCTCCAAATGTAAAAGAACGTCTGTCGTCCCATCACACCAAATAAAGGGGATAAAAATTCCATCCTCTCGCCACAATTTCTGCATAGTTGGTCGGACGTTTACCTCCAGCGACCGAACGCCAAGTCCATTTATCGCGTCGTTGGCGTTACATGTTATGTTGGTTGCCAGAATTCGGGGGTTTAACTGGTTTCCAAAACATGCGATTTGGACATAGATTCCGTGCGAACGAGCGTATCGGTAATTAGTTTTAAACGCTGATTTGATAGGCTCGGAGCGTTTGACATGTCTCGCGTCGCGTATTTCGTTCTCATCGCGAATACTTGTTTTGATTTGGGATTTGCTACGTGTGCACACACTGTGTCGTACTTTTTAAATAAAAACAATCAACTTTTAATTGCAAACATGAGGGTGTCTGATTTTAAACAGTAAAACAGGAAAAAATTGAATTAAAAATAGATGTTCGTCTCACGCCTGTGTTGAATTTGAGTCAAAGATCAAAAAGAATGTAAAAATAGAGAAAGTTTTAGGCGAAAATTTGACCGGAAGATGATTTGAAGATTTTGTAATTTTTTGAAAGAATTATCTGAATTTCGCGGTTATTTTCTATGCTATTCACGATTTTGGATGGAAACAATTGCCCCATAAAATATGTATAATTTATACTTTAGTTAGTTTTTCTCCTATATGTCCTATTTACTGGTATATATATATATATATATATATATATATATATATATATATATATATATATATATATATATATATATATATATATATATATATGTATATATATATATATATATATATATATATATATATATATATATATATATATATATATATATATATATATATATATATATATATATATATATATATATATCAGTCAGACCGTGCGAAACCGTTCGTGATCCGTCTAACCTCGGGTAAGTACCAGGATGATCGAAAAATTGTGAACTGGGTCCGTGGAGAAAAGTATTAAAAAGCTAAGGAAGTTCACCCAACCCATCCTCAAACCATATCAATCCACTGCAAGATGAAGGCCTCTTCAGCATGCTTCCAACTCTCGCGGTCCTGAGCTCTCCTCTGCCATTCGGGTCCAATATACTTAATATTATCATCAGTCCATCGTCTTTTCGGTCTTCTTCTAGTAATGCCAAGCATATATCCTTCCATTCTCCTCTGTGTTACTCGAAGTTTTTGAAGTTACTGTGATGTGAGTGTCCAGGTCTCACTTCGGTATGTCATAACGGGCGGGACACACTAATCAAAGACTTTTCTTTTCAGGCAAAGTGGTAGTTTGCTCTTAAGCACTATGTTGAGCCTGCCAAATTCCTGCCAGCCGTATTTGACGCGTCATTCCACCTCCCGGATAGTATCTATCCCCTTCCATTGAGACCCTATCTATATATATATATATATATATATATATATATATATATATATATATATATATATATATATATATATATATATATATATATATATATAAGATGATTTAAGTATGCACCATTAATCCTTATTTCATCCTGATCCCAATCCAGATTACGGAACACTTCTTCCAGGCAGGTTGAGAAAAGAAAAGGCGATATTGCGTCACCCTGCCGTACGCCCAGCTCTACATTTATTCCAACATCAAGATCGTCGAGGTGGACTGTCGCTGTAGCTTCATCATATATCGATCCTAGTAGATTTACATAGGCTTTCTCTACACCTTGATTAAGCAATGCATCCATTATGACCCGTTTTGAGATTGAATCAAATGCTTTTTCATAATCGATAAAAACCACGCACAGTGGCATAGTGTATTCGTTGTGTCTTTCTATGACCTGCTGTAGGACCTTGACGTGATCCATAGTACTGATTCAAAACTACTTCTGAATCCTGCTTGCTCCCTTGGTTGTGGGTCATTAAGTTTTCTTAGTATTCTTTTGGATATTATCTTGGTGAAAACGTGGTACACCACTGATAGGAGGCTTATTGGACGCTAGTTTTTTAAATCTTTTCGTGCTTCTTTCATATGTAAAAGAATCACTTCTGTATTTTTCCATAAGCTGGATACTTTTTGTTGTTTGAGACATTTTGAGTATAATTTTGCTAGTGTTTTATGTAAAGTCCGACCACCAGCTTTTAACATATCTACAGTTATACTATCCTTTCCTTGCCATATTCCATCGAGTCTATAGCCTTTGTCACTTCCTCCACCAAGATATCCGGCATTAGTTCTTCAATGGGCATTGCTGTTCTTGCTTGATTCTGGTTCTCATGTAACTTTGAATAAAATCTTCGGACAACCTCTAACATTTCCGTCCGTTCCCTGCATATTGTACCATCCTCACGCATGAGGGAAACCATTTGTGTCTATTTCTTTGTTAGCTTCTGCTTAGCTTTGTTAATTCCCATGTTTTCTTTCAGAGTTTTTGCATAAGCTGCATGTTAAATCGGCGCGTTTTCTCTCAAATATATATATACTCACACGACACGACTCTACACTCGAGGTACGGAAAAAGGCCGATGTGGCGGAATAGGATTCCTCATCAATCGAAAGCTGAAGGACAGTGTGGTAAAATTTGAAAGTACATCCGACCGATTAGCCCAATGCGTCATTCAGCTGAATAAAAAGTTTAGGCTTCAAATCGTCCAAGCTTATGCACCAACTATAAGCCATAAAGATGAGGAAATTGAGGAATTTTATGATGATGTGGCCCAGCTTTTATACAAGGAGAAATGTAGGTACAAAATCCTGATGGGTGATTTTAATGCCAGAATTGGAACAACAAGAACGGACGAAAGTGCAACTGGCCCATATGGAACTGGTGAGCGAGACAATAGAGGTGACAGATTGGTTGATTTTGCTGAAGGACAAGAACTATATATTATGAATTCATTCTATAAGAAAAATATCAGCAGAAAATGGACATGGAAAAGTCCATCTGGGCTCACAAGCGAAATTGACTACATCATGACCAACCATAAAACAATATTTACCAATTGTACTGTCCTTAACAATTTTAATGTTGGAAGTGACCACCGAATTGTACGAGCAAGGGTTCGGATTGACTGTCGAAAAGAGCGCGAAAAAATGGTAAGATCAAAGAAGGGCAAGGTGGATTCTGGAAAACTGCTGGACAGAGGAAGCGATTTTGAGATTGCTTTGTCAAACCGGTTTGCTCCATTGCAAGATCCAGAGGAGGTGGAAATATCAGTTCAATATGAAGAAATCGCCAACAATGTACTTCAAACGGCTGCTTCAATAGCACCAGAGGAAAAATGTCTCAAACAAACAAAAATCTCCAGTGAGACCATTGATTTAATGAAGAAACGGCGAGCAATGAGAAATGCAGGTAGTCCTTTTGGCAGGGTCGAGTACACTGAGCTCTGCAAAACTATAAGAAAACGTATCAGAGAGGACACGCGCCGATTCAATATGCAGCTAGAGCAAAAAACCCTGGAAGAAAACAAAGGAATTAACAAAGCTAAACAGAAGCTGAGAAACAAAAGAACGCAAATATATGCTTTAAAGCGTGAGGATGGCACAGTGTGCAGGACGCGTACCCATATGTTAGAGATTGTCAGAAGGTTTTATTCCCAGTTATATGAAGATCAGAGCCAGTCAGGGACAGCAATACCCACGGAAGAACAATATATAATACCAGATATCCTAGTGGAGGAAGTAACAAATGCTATAGAATTGATAAAGAACGGCAAGGCTCCAGGAAAGGATAGTGTAACTGTCGAAATGCTAAAAGCTGGTGGTCGGACGTTACATAAACCACTGGCAAAATTATACTCAAAATGCCTCAAAGAACAAAAAGTACCTGACATATGGAAAAATGCAGAAGTGATCCTTTTACATAAAAAAGGAGCACAGGAAGATTTAAAGAACTACCGTCCAATAAGCCTCCTATCAGTGATGTACAAAGTTTTCACTAAGATAATTTCTAAAAGAATATTAAAAAAACTGAATGACGCACAACCAAGAGAACAAGCAGGATTCAGAAGTGGGTTTAGTACAATGGATCATATCCAGGTTGTACAGCAGGTCATAGAAAGGCACAACAAATACACCATGCCACTGTGCTTGGCTTTTATCGACTACGAAAAAGCATTTGATTCCATCTCAAAGCATGCGATAATGGATGCACTGCTTAGCCAAGGTGTAGAGAGAGCCTATGTAAACCTATTAGAATCGATATATGATGGAGCTACAGCCACAATTCACCTTGATGATCTTGAAGTGGGAATTAATATAGAACGAGGTGTACGGCAGGGTGACGCAATATCGCCTATTCTTTTCTCGGCTGGCCTTGAAGAAGTATTCCGTAAACTGGATTGGGAACAGGATGGGGTAAAGATCAATGGTGCAAACTTAAACCATCTTAGATTTGCAGATGATATTATTCTCATTTCACAAGACCCAGAGGAGCTGCAAAGACGCATACAAGAACTGCAAAGGGCTGGCGAACCATTTGGCTTGAAAATAAATCTGAAAAAGAGTCAGGTTATGTTCAATAACTTCGCTCAGGACAGAAGAATTTCAGTTTTAGGAAGGGATTTAGAGATTGTGGACAGCTTTGTATATCTTGGGCAGAGGATTTCCATGGAGGGGAATACCGTCCGGGAGGTGGAACGGCGTGTTAAATGTGGCTGGCAGGCATTTGGTAGGCTCAACATAGTGTTTAAGAGCAGACTCCCACTTTGCCTGAAAAGAAAAGTATTCGATCAGTGCGTTCTACCCGTTATGACATACAGAAGTGAAACCTGGACACTCACATCGCAATCAATTCAAAAACTTCGGGTGGCACAGAGAGGAATGGAAAGAAGTATGCTTGGCATTACAAGACGAGACAGAAAGTCTTGCGCATGGATCAGGGAACAAACAAAAGTCTGTGACATCATTGGAAGAGTAAAACAGTTGAAATGGAGATGGGCAGGCCATATAGCGAGGCGATGGGACGACAGATGGACCAAGGCAATCCTGGAGTGGATACCGCTTGATCGCAAACGTCCGCGAAGAAGACCGAAAGCACGATGGATTGATGACATCGTTAAGTATATTGGACCCGAGTGGCAGAGGAAAGCCCAGGAGCGTGAAGGTTGGAAGCATGCTGAAGAGGCCTTCATCCTGCAGTGGATCGATACTGGCTGATGATGATGATGATGATATATATATATATATATATATATATATATATATATATATATATATATATATATATATATATATATATATATATATATATATAGATAGATATATATATATATATATATATATATATATATATATATATATATATATATATATATATATATATATATATATATATATATATATTCTAATTCAAGAAGCTACAAACGGATTAATATCTTAGACTTTGACCTTTTTAATAATAATAATTTTTTGATCAGTGGATTCTTTTGTTTTCAGTTATAGCAAGAGTTTAACAGTTAGGGTCATTTTTTCCGACAATTTTGCTATTTTCGATTTTATACGATATTTGTTTACATGTATAGAGTAACAAAAAAATCTCGTGACTATAATAAAGTACAAACAATTTAGCACTAATTTGGTTCCTATTTTTCGTATTATTATACTGGGGTACAGCAATTTTGTTGACTTGGATCTCTGACTTGTTTTTGACTAATTTTTCATCTCGGAATTCAAAAATATTCACAGTTTTTCTCTATCACGTCAAGTTCTTAAGGTACAGCATACCCCCTCATTTTACCTTAAAAATGTACATACGAAAGGAAATAAGGTGAGATCTGAACAAATAGATTAGAATATTTTATTCAAACAGAGATTAAGATATTATGCTAAAAATTTCTTCTTGTAACTTTTCCTGGAATGTTCAGTTTGCTGACATTCTCGCTTGATGCTCCAACAGTAGTTAGCCATCATACTGACATCCCATCTACCTTGATACCGCGCTTCCATAACCTTTAGATCACAGTGGAATCGTTCGCTGTTCATCACTAACAGCACCAAGATTTTCTGGGAAGTTAGCAAGATGACTATGTAAGAAATGCAGTTTGATGCTCATGTTGTAACCAAGCTTTTTAAAGCTCTCCAAGAGTTGTTGAACAATTTCGATGTAATTCGGGGCTCGTGTATTTCCAAGAAAGTCTTTAACAATATTTTTAAAAGCCAACCAAGCATTCCTTTGAAGTTCGTTCATTGTTTCAGTGAAATGTTCATCTTTAACGAGTTGGCGAATCTGTGGACCATCAAACACACCAGTCTTTATTTTTTCATATGACAGGCTAGGGAATGCCGAAATGATATACTTAAAGCAGTCTCCTTCAATTGACAAAGCCTTAACGAATTGCTTCATGAGACCTAGTTTTATATGCAAAGGCGGAAATACAATGTTTTTTCTGTCGACGTGGCTGATTTAAAATGTTTGGATCACCAGGTCTTAGGTCAGATCTCGGCGGCCAGGTCGATTGCACCCATTGCTTCTCACGAGCTTTGCTGTCTCACATACACAAAAAACAGGGATACTTGGTATACCCGCTTTGCTGGCCAAGAAAGAAACAGACCATTTTAAGATCAATACAGATGATCCATTGGTGCAGGTTATATTGCAACAAGTCAATGACTTTCTTTATGTCGCCATATTCTTCACGCAAAGAAACTGAATGACCTATTGGGACTGAACCGTATAAATTTTCATTACACTTTGAGCTATCTATAAGCAATCGCCATTCAGTTGTGTTATAGTTAGAAATGGCCAATTCTTTCATTAAACCTTCTACGTTATGGCAATATACAAATCCGTCATTATCTCTGAAGTACTACCTAAATTCACTTTCTCTGGATCGATAGTAAGTGACCTTAGCTCCTTTGTCAAGCATTTTTTTTTCATGCAGTCTTGATGCTAATAATTCCGATGCTTTTTTGGATAGTTCCAAATCTCGTGCTAAATCTTTTAATTCATGTTGATTGAATCCTTTACGAACAGAATCATTGGAAACTTTGAATTCTTTGAGTCACTTCGATTCACTTCGATTCACATTCTTGTATTTCTAAAGAAGGTAATTCTTGAAAAGCTGGCACTGGAAGTTCAGCTGAATGAGGCACAGGGCGTATAGCTGACGGTAAACTAGGGTACTCAATTTTATGTTTGTTTTTCTTGTTGAATTGTGGATTGTAGGCGGGATACCAAGCTACACGCCAATGCTGCCGAATCTTGCGTTAAAACGTTCCGCGCGACTCCAGCGTCTTTGAGATATTACTTTACACATAACCTTCGTATTTGGACTGATTATCTAGGACAAATAAAAGAGGTCTTCACTAAAAAAGATTCATAATTTATGTAATAAGGGGTTAAGTAAGAAAAATATATTTTTCTAAACGTAGTTTATATTTTTTGTTCTGTAGTATATTTATGGAAGGCGGGGTACATATATCGCAGTTCGCTGATATAACACAGCTTGAAACAAGAGGAAACAAAAACGAATCAATTTCCGTGGAGTTACTTTCGCGCTGTGTGAGCAACGAGCCTACTTGACGTTAACATAAAAATCTTTTACGACCCCTTCTGTTTGTTCTCGATAAATCGGCGGAGGGCGAGCCGGCGAGATATCGGCCGTCATCCGTCTCTCGGTAAATATTTGATAGCTCGATGGAACGGCAGCGCAAACACTGCGGCATCTTGAGCTTTACGCGTTCTTTTTTCCTCTCTCGTGGCGTCGTGTTAAACTCTTGCGTTATGCAAAGTCCATTAAAGTTTTCCGCGAGGAATTTTGATGGGTCTTCTTGTCTTGATTGCTGTCTGTTGACAGGCGAGAGTTATGTTCTGTATTTTGGGTTATGAACCAGCTACGGGGTATTTTAACAAGGAGTTTTTCTTGAGAGCTAATATATGATATACAGAGCCTTAATTTTATTCGGTAACCGACGTGACTTTTACTAATGTACCAGTTGATAAATCACTTTTAATAATTAGAAAAAGATTAGAACATGACACAAGATTAAAAGACCGCACTAAACTAAACATAATTTCAATTTTGGAATTATTAACTCTGTGCTTCAAAATCGCATATTTTCAATTAGAAAATGATTATTATCAATAAAATTTCGGAATGGCAATGGGTTCCTCTCTTTATGGAGGAACTCGAGACTGACATAAGTAAATCTCTTAAAAAGTCAATAACATGGTTTAGATATGTTGATGATATCTTTGCTATATGGCAACATAGCCTTGATGATCTAAATAGTTTTTTACAAGATATAAATCCTCGAGAGCCTATAATTACGTTTACTTTAGAGATGGAGAAGGAGAATAAATTGTCATACCTGGACACTTTAATAATAAAACACAACAACACATTAAAAACTACAGTTTACAGAAAACTTACTAACACAGATAGGTATCTCAATTTGTTTTCCAATCACTCAAAATTAGTCAAAATACGAGTAATTAAAAGTTTAGATGATAGAGCAAAACTTGTTTGTACCGACAATGATACACTACAAAAAGAAAGAAATCACATCAAAGACATTTTAATAAAAAAACGAGTAACCAAAAAATTTCATAGATAAACCTTTTAAAACTTTTGATTGCAGGCAAAACAGACAAGTTATTAATAACAATAATAATAACTCCCAAATAATTAACCTCACAATTCTTTACATCCGCGGTATGTGACACAATTAAAAGAGTAGGAAATAAATACAACATAAGAGCGACATTTAAAATAAAAAATACTAATACATAATTTTAGATCTATATTAACAAAAATCAAACCAAACAACACACAACAGAATACCAAAAATGTGGTTTATAAAATACCCTGGGAATGTGGCAAATTTTATATAGGTGAGACATCTAGACCGTTAGATGTTAGAATAAAAGAACATAAAAGCCTTTTTAGAAAGGGCTATTTTAATAAATCTAGAATTTGTCAACATGCATGGGAATCGGGCAATAAAATGAATTGGAATAATTCCAAAACGGTATTAAAAGAACCGGTGACAAAATACAGAAGATGAAAAGAAACCGCTATAATTAATTTAAATAAATAACTGCATTGCTATGCCTTCGGTAGATTTAAATTCAATATGGTTTCCGATTCTAAAGAATACAATTAAAAACGCGTAAGTATTTCAATACACAATAATCACGCAGTAAACCACACCTATATATATTTTTGATAGTATGTACTCTCATTAAAAACTGTTATCGTCAATTGATTACACAAAATATTGACATACACAAAATATATTTACTTCTTATCTTTTCATTATCTATAGAAATTAATAGAATTTATTTTTAGATTCGTTTTGAAAAAGGGAGGAGAATATCTCCCGAAACATTAACGTTCAAAAGTGTGTGTTTATTTTAGAAAATTTTTGAATTTTATAAAATTTTGAAAGAAAAAGATTCACTGAGAAACTTGTTTCCGTTTGGTTTTTTGTTTTTTACCCAGTGATTCTTTATTTACATAAGAACAGATATTTTTTTGAATTTTAGATCGTGGCGAAAAACCCAAAAAAAACAATAAAAAATATATGAACACGCCACAACATTACCACGTGACTAGTGATTTATTTGAACTTAGGAATTTTGCTTTTTTTATGTTGAATTTTTTCAAGGTGGTATCATTTGCCAGCTGATAACTAAAATTTCCGCTAGATCTGTCCTCGTGTAATATTTTTATCAGTTTTTATGCTTTCTAAACAACAAAAAGTATTTTGAAAGCTTTTCTTAGTTATATTTGATTATTTATTTAGTCTCAAGGACCAAGTCTGAGAAGAAAATACCAGGGAAAAAGTGGTTCTATTCATTTATGCGCAGACCTGAAGGTACCTCAATGGCAAGAGCACGAGGCTTAAATAGAGAGAATGCAGGACATTTTTTTTGATATTTAAAAAAAACTGTGGACGAGTTTAATTTCACCGCAGAAACTATTTTTAATGTCGATAAATCGGGATTTTCGACAGTACAAAAAAAGTTTGCAAAAGGTGGTTGCTTGTAAAGGTAAACGCCAAGTAGGACGCACAACAAGTGCCGAACGTGGCATTCTTTCAACTATGGTATGCGCATTCAGTGCTGCTGGGTTTTATGTTCCTCCGATGATTATTATTAAAAGCAAAAATGTCAACAAAGATCTTCAAATTGTGATCTTCAACACTTTTATGTAAAAAAATTGTTTTATTCCTTTTTAAAAAATGAACGATCACAAAGTAGCGGACAAATCAATCAATAATACTTTTTTCAAGTTGGCGTGAATGATATCTCAAGTTTTACTGAACCGATTTAATTCAAATTTTATGTGAACTTTCTCTATATTTTTTCTCTTTTCTCTATACATTTCTCTATGTCGCTTAGCAGATTAAAGTCAAAAAAACTTAATTTTTATTATTATTCACGTATGGGCCCTGGTGGACCACGCGAAGTACAATTAGAGGCTTTTGTTGTTGTTAGCCTTCCTTTGCGTCTATATTAATTTCATTCTTTCGCTATGAGCTTTTTACCTTTCGCCAGACCAAGTTGTTTCAGTCTTCCTATATTTTTCTCTCTGGCCTTCCAAACCTTCTCCTTCCAAACGTCAACCTTGTGTCTGAAACAGCCTCTATCCTGAATTTCACTTTGTGTAATATTTACTGATCTTAGGTTCTCTTTAATTGCGGCAATCCATTTAATTATTTCTACTTTAGCTCTACTCCTATTTTCATAAAATTCGACTATTTGTCTAGTTAGCCTACTCGGATTCATCCGTTTTATGTGTCTGTAAAACTTAAGTCTTCTTTTTCTCATATCGCTATGTATATCTGTGTATTGTTTGATTTCTTGGTTTTCTCGAAGTCGGTATGTTGTGCTATTTATTTGTTTGGGGCCTAAGATTTTTCTTATGATTTTTCTTTCCTTCTTGTCAATGTCCTCGATGTCTCTCTTTCTATTCAAAATGAGCGTTTCTGCCCCATATAGACATTCTGGCTTAATAACTGTATTATAATGTCTCAGTTTTGTGTTTTTAGATATGCATTTTTAGTTGTAAATATTTTGTGTAAGTCTCAATGCCGTTTCCATTTTTTTGACATCTACTCGTATTGGCCGCTTTTCCAACCCATGTTCCAAGATTATTTCACCCATATATTTGAATTGTGAGATTCGTCTTATGTTACCATATTTTGTTTTTAGAAATGGTGTTCTTAGTCTGTTGCAGGTCATGTATTGTGTCTTTTCAAAGGAAATTTCGAGTCCTACCTTTTCTGCTGTTTCTTTTAGAATTTCATTCCGTTTCTGTGCCGTTAATACATCTTGAGCCAAAATTACTAGATCATCAGCAAACGCCAGACAATCAATTTTGATGTTGGTTCTACCCAGTTTAATGGGCTGGTCAATATTCAGGGCCGACTTTTTGTCATGCCACTCCTGTATTACTGTTTCTAGAACACAGTTAAATAAGAGTGGCAAGAGTCCACCCACTTGTCTCACTCCAGTTTTAATTTCGAAGGGTTCTGAGATGTCACCCATGAATTTAACTTTTGACCTTGTGTTAGTTAATGTTGCTTTAATAATTGCCAACGTTTTCAGATCTAGTCCTTGTTCTTTCAAGATTCGGAATAAAGATTCGCGGTCAATAGAATCATATGCTTTTTTGAAATCCACAAATGCACGGACGAGATTTTTATTGTACAATTTTTGATGTCTTAGAATCAACTTCAGATTCAGGATCTGTTCAGGGCAGGATCTGCCCGGTCGAAAACCTGCTTGATATTCACCAATGTTAGGTTCTAACTGTCCCTGTGCTCTGTCTAGTAGGCATTGAGATAGAATCTTGTAACAAACTGGGAGAAGAGATTCGAAAATTAATTTTTAATATTAAATAAAAAAAATTGAAACTGTTAAAAAAAACTGAAATTTATTTTATTAAACGGCCGCCATTTTGAGAAAAAAAAATATTTTGACTTCTCCGAGGTAGGGGCGATAGCGACATCTTTACTGATTAAGAATCCGTTGAATTTTTTTGTGTCAGATGACCAGAAGGGTTGGAACCAAGCACGAACCATGCATAGGACACCCCTTTTTTTGGACCCCCCACTTTACCAGCCGATAACTCTTCGACTTTTGATTTTTTTATGTATTCTTTAAATATAAATAAGCGAATTAAAAAATGGATAGTAAAAATATTCGTTGTTTTTTTTACAGAGCTCGAAAAAACGCCCGAAATTCGTGCCTTTAGACTAGAATATCCCATTAAACTTTCCCTCAAAACGTTTTTTCTATTACATAATTCGACATATTCAAAGCTATAAGGAACTATGTTTTTTTTGCACAATGACAATTAATAACGAACCGGTATTTGATGTCATATGTTTACTGTCCAAACGCCAGAGAAATAATTAGTCTATAAAAGGTATTAGTAACGCCAACGTAACAGGTAACGACGTAAACGTCCAACAAAGGTATTAGTAACGCCATCTCTTAACAAAATCGACTTTATTACTTAACAAAATCGACATTATAATAACATAAATGTCAAAAATATCTGCTTTAGAAAATTGTCAAAGCAAAATTAAACGTCATATCGGCTTGAAGTTCTCAGTGCGTACCTACCTTATAGAACCGCAATCACTTTTAGAATCGTACTGGCATCTATCGGAAAAGTATCTGACTTTTTAGTTTATCCTTTTACTTTGGACAATAAATGTTATAGAATATAATTAGTAAATTCTGCTGGTATAATAACAAAAAAAAAGTATCATGATCCATCCTATCCCCCTTTTCTGTTTTCATTTAATGCAATTTCAACTTTTGCATCTTGAACTTAAGTTATTTGACTTCTGTTTATTACAGACTACTGGGCCAGATAATGGGGCCAGAAATAGTTAGACAAGCAGCTCTTGAATAATTCATAACGACATATGTGCTCGTAAACTCCCCCAACACCTCGTAAACTTCCTTTGGCCATTTTCGAGGGCCCTTCCGAAGGGCCGCAAACAAATTCCAACACCGACCGAGTGGGTCAGAGATGCCCTCGTCGCCAGAAAGATCATCAATCGAATAGTTCGTCAACGACATTCATAGTACTAGCGATATCAAAAAGTATTGAGACCCAGTCGATTTGGAACTTTATAATAGATGTTTCGTTAATCATGTCAATTTTGCTAAGAGATGGTGTTACTAATACATTTGTTGGTATAGACTAATGACGTCTACGGTGTTTTGGACAATAAATATACCCCATCAAAAGCCAATTCGTTATTAATTGTCATTGGGCAAAAAAACATACTTTTTCGTAGCTTTGAACATGTCGAATTAACATATCGGTCAATAAGTTTCCGGTCTGACATATAGATGGCGTCACTGGCCGTGGCGCGAAAAATACCATTGAAGTAAAATAATGGCTTGATAAACATTATCCGGATACTGCCCCAGGAAAATCAACCATAAACGATTGGTATACTGAATTCAAACGCGGCCGTATTAGCACCGATGATGCTCAATATTCTGGGCCCCCAAATGAGGTGGTTACATCAGACAACATCAGAAAAATTGCAAAACCGTAAAGTAAAACTGAAGGAGATAGCGGATATCATAAAAATATCGAAAGGACGAGTTTACACCCCTCGCATAAACATTTGGCAATGCGTAAATTGCTATTGCAATGGGTATCTATAAAAATTTCAGCCAGTAGAGGATTTTAAATGTTCCCCATTATTAAAAAAAAAATAAAATAATGGTGATTCAAACTGATTGAAAGTAGCTCTAAAATTTCAGGTTTCATGATTAAATTAACTTTATTTTTAAAAAGCAATTTGTCAACTAATTCTTTACTTTAGTTCGTGGTATACTCCGGAATAAATTTAGCAAAACGAAGGAAATTAGTTTGGATATCTTGGGTGAGTTAATATCTGTTATTTTCTCGATGAGATTATAGTTCGTTCGTATTTTATATTCCTTATTGTTTTTATTGCAAGATATATTTACAGTAATAGGTTAGAGCTATATCACAATGATACAGAGCATCACAGCGGCTAACCCCCCTTAAAGTATTTTTTTTTAAATAAAATGAAATATTTTATAGCCATTTCAGCATACATTTGCCTTGTTTCGTTACACAAAAAAAGAAAAACTTACATATTTTTGTCGTTTAATGTCAAAGTTGAAATTATTAGCACACACATTATTAGAAGTTCAAGTACTCATTTTGATTTTATTTATTTATTTTATATGTTGGATGTTAGTAGTGTCAATGCATACCTATTATATCAGATTTATCACAACAAAGACAGGGGATCGTTTGTAAAAGAAATAGCACTCGCATTAGTGTTAGAGCACATGCAGAGACGAATTCATAATATGCGATTGCCACGAGAATTAAGAATGAGTTTGTTAAGAGTCTTAGGAACAAATATACCTGATCAGCCCCCACCACAACCTGATGATGAGACATGTCATTCTTGCCCTCAAAAACGTAATCGCAAGTCAACATACAGGTTTTATTCCTGTAAAAACACAATGTGCTATACAAGTCTGCCCAGATTGCATCTAATTTTCATAAACTTTATATGTCATTTTGTTTGTAAAACCATAAAGTTTGCTATGTTATGTTTTTTAGTATATTTGTTATGAAAGAAATGTCATTTTTATATATATTTATGATTGTTTATACGTTTTGGTCGAAATAACGATCTCTTACAATAAATGCCAAAAAAATTAGTCTGATTTATGTCGCTAATAAAACAATAATAAATATTGAAATTTCGTACATTTATTAATTTTTTAAATTTATTATAGACTCTACTGCAACAATTGATAATGTAATTATCAATGTTTGTCTCAATTTTTCATTACAGTTCATATCTAAACATGGCGTTAGCTTAACATGTTAATAGTTAAAGGTTAAATAAATAAAAAAAAAATGCAAAAACTTCTGATCGTTATTAGGTCATGTTATTTAAATAACAGCAATACCGACACTTTTCGATTTAACCAGGAAGGCATTTTCGGTTTAGCTGGTGCGCCGCCTTACGGCCGTTTGTTAAACAAACGGTTCGAGCATTCGAGTTCCGCCTTGAAGCTCGTCAGCAGTAAACTACAAGTAGTAAAGGCGCTACGTCCCACTTACCCACCAACTTTACGGCCTCAATAAAGTCAAAAAATTTCCTCTTTTGTTTTCCGCACGAGATCCCGCTTTCTTCTTCTTTTTATTCCGCTTTTAGAACGGTGGATAAAAGTTAAACCGGATCCCATAAGGAACTAAACTCATCAGAAAAAAGATGTAGAGAGGTGCAATTAAGAAAATAACTGAATTAAATCGTACATTTATAATTCTTGCATATGAACTCCTGAATTATTGTTTTTTTCAGCACACTCATATTTTTCTTTGAAATGTACGATCCTAACATACTTCCGCAACTAAATCCGATCATACTTGATCCTACTGGACGTTCATTTCACTGTGTAAGCATATCAGAAATTTTCCGCTTATTTTTTCTCATTGTTCTCATAAAGGTGAATCCATTATCCTTAAGAGAATAGGCAAGAGGAATAGCAGAAAACCAATTGTCAGTGGTTACATTACGGTTTGTTCCAAAAATATATTGACAAAGTCTTCGCACTTGTTTCTAACTTATATGGGCCATCTTTTTGCTGTCCTATATAAACCACTTGACTAGTGTAAAATATCTTCGTATCAGATATCGCAAATATTTTTAATACCATACCTATTTGGTAGGAATTGCCTAAAGCCACATCTACCTGTCAAAGCATCCAGCTTTTCGTCAGTTGTGACGTAGTCAGAATGGCTATAATATTGTTTCAAATTCTGATTAAAATGGTCGAAAAGATTCTTTATGAAAGTTAACTTATCTAAAGCAAGCCTTATTTTGCACGTTTTAATATCGAATCGAGTCAAATCGAACAGAGCGTAGTAGTGTGCGAAACCTTCTGACATTCATTGTGGGACAAAATACTTCAAACCCAAAATTCCAGATCCGTGACTTCCAGAGGTCTTCAATATTTAGATGGTTGGCCTTTATCACTCCTGCAAGACATAATAGACCAATAATTGCTATTATTTCTTCCATATTTGTTGTATATGTGTCCCTAGTGTTTATAATTTCGTTATCAAAAAAGCATTTCCATATTTTAACACGAGAAGTCTTTTCCCTAATGCAGTCTTTGGGACCAGGTAAGTGAAATGTTAAATTTTCCTTCCTAGCTCTTGTATTTTTGGGAGGACACTGTTTGCTCCATTTTATTCTATTATCCCTTCCCATAAAACATGGTCCGGTTTCATTTATTTCTCCATCTTTCTTTTTATTAAATTCTTGGTCTGTATGGCTATCTTAAGATCTTTCCACATTATCCTCTTCCCTTGATCCCTCCTCGTCGTCATCTTCATCTCCACTAGGTACTTCTTCTGAAAGTCTCTATAAGCTTTCTTGAAGTCTTTCTCGTAGTCCATATTTAAATATAAATCTTTTCAAATACCAAGACAAATCACGTTTCACATAAATTTCATAGCCTTAAGCTGGGTCCACATCAATACAAATTTGCGTTATGCGGGCTGTATGTGTTGTAAGTGGAGTGCGTACACGGCAATGTAGACGCTCTGATACACTAGGTCACACACAAATATTGCAGCGGCACAGCACGCACTCGAACCATCTGTGGTTCACCAGATAATTCAAACAAATTGTTCCAGTTAGTTCAACACGCACGCAAAATTTTATTGGTGTGGACTCAGCTTTAGCACCCGGTCTGAGACACTGTATTTGCGTCCGTAACAAATGTAACAACGCTTAGACAAAAAGCAATTGTGGCAATGTGTAGACGACAGCTTCTGCGAAAGGTACACAGACGAGTACCTTTCACGAGTTTACCCAATCATTTAAAATATTACTGCTTTACCGAAACGCTGGTCTCCCACACCGTACGGATCACTGAAAGTTTAATACAGATTAATACAGATTTTGCCATTGAAATTATTATGGCCTTTCTTGAATCTGGAGGATATGTGATTCCAACAAGATGGCGCTACCCCTCACTCTGCTAATAAAACAATTTATTTATTAAGAGAAAAAAATCCTGTGCGAGTTATTGCAAGAAACGGTGATGTTAATTGGCCACCAAGATCACGTGATTTGACACCGTTGGACTATTTTATTTGGGGTTACGTGAATAGTCAGGTCTATAAGAACAATCCACAATCTATTCCTGAATTAAAAGATGAAATTAATCGAGTCATTGGTGAGATCGATCCAAGCTTATGCCAAAGTGCTATCCAAAATTTTGACAAAAGATTGGACGTCTGTGGAGCTGCAAGAGGTATTGATTTGGCAGACATTGTCTTTCGATTTAAATGCCATACAATATGTTTTAATTGTCAATAAAAAGCTTTTTGAAATCAACGCTAATTCTATATATTATTCAAGAATTAAAAAGTAAAATATTGTTTTACTTTTTAAAAAAATTGTTTCATTCCTTTTTAAAAAATGAACAAAGTAACGAACAAATCAATC
The DNA here is from genome assembly GCA_031761425.1 of Cosmopolites sordidus. NCBI lineage: Eukaryota > Metazoa > Arthropoda > Insecta > Coleoptera > Curculionidae > Cosmopolites > Cosmopolites sordidus. The sequence continues at coordinate 77,407 of JARFXV010002294.1, forward strand.
AATAATATTTAAGAATTAAAAAAAAAACCATCCAATTTGAAGGACCCTTTAATAGATGTAATATATTACTTACCATAAATATCTTCCTCTGATACGGACAAGGCTACGTCTGAAAATAAAAAAACATACATTTCCAAATTGAACTGAATATATTAAGTTTAGGATTATTCCGAAATCTGTCCCCGTTTTCGACATAAATAAATTCAGACGCCCCCTGTGATGTAACAATAAAATTGATCGTATCTGGATACGTGGGAAGACTGGCGATAAAAAATAAATATTCTATTACAACTTAGCATAGCAACATAACAATGCAGAGTTAACCCGACGACAGGCATTCTTGGAATATTTTTGTCTTTTCTTAGGGCCGGTTCTACAATGCAAGTATATACCTGGTATAAGCTATATTAGGAATGAAGTTTGAAACGCCCTTTTTACCATCGCCGAACAAAGCTATTCACGGTAGAAATCGACAGATCTAAGTTATCCCCTTGAATTGGGCTGGATATACTCCGAATATAGTTATTCTTGCTTTCTACTGGCCAGCTTCAGTTGTCAGTATTAATAAACATAACCTGTCCTTTCTTTATATTCGACAGTTTTTTGCATTTTTAATTATAACAGAGAAATAAATAATTGATATGAATCCCATAAATATAAACATTTTTGATTCTGATGAAAGTGATTTTGTAAGTATTTAAACATCGGTCTGAAAAAACATAAATATATAGTTATACTATTTTTAATGTAAAATCCATTTTTTAGGCCCGATTATTTCGTGCAGTTTGTCGACCTGGAGTTTTTGAACCTTTTTGGCTTACAAAAACGAACTTGTGCAATTGTGCTGAGTTTTATTGAAGATGAAATTAAATCTTCAACAGATCGTAATCGTGCTATGAAACCTGCAACAAAATTGTTTTTGACATGCGTTTTTATGCTACGGGTAGTATGTTACTTGCAGTTGGAGATTTTGCAGAAGTAAGCAAAACATCTGCAAGCACGATTCAATCATCTGCAATCACCAAGGTAACTTTAGTGATTGCATCATTATGTGAAAGGTACATCAAGTTCAACAACAAAAGCAGATCGCCAAAAGCTAAAGGGAGAGTTCTATGCTTTTGCAAGGTTTCCTCATGTTATTGGTACTATCGACTGCACTCATGCCGTAACATTTCACCAGGTGGAAATGAAGCAGAAAGGTACCGTAATAGGAAGGGGTATTTTTCATGGATTGTTCAAACAATATTTGATGCACGCCTATGTATAATGGATATTGTTGCACGGTAGCCTGGATCAACTCATGATCAAACCATCTACGGCAACAGCGGAATTAAAGGGAGGCTGGAGAACAATGACTTCCACACATCAATAATCTTAGGTGATAATGGGTACAGCAATACCAACGTCCTAATAGTACCTTTACAACACCCAAATACTCCAGCGGAAATCCTTTTTAATGAATCCCATATCCGAACAAGAAACTGTGTAGAAAGATGTTTGGAAACAAACGCAGGTTTCTTATACTGGCTAATGGTATGCTTGTGCCATTGAAACATTCCAAGGCGATAATATATTGGCTTGGGATAATATATTATATATAATATAATTCTATATTGGCACTAGAAGATTCATCTGTAGTACCTCCAACTGCCTTATATTTTCTTCTACAAAAGCCTCAGTGATGGGGCTTGCAGTGTATTTTGCAACTGGCAAATCTGTATTTACTATAAAATATATACACAAGACAAAATAACTGATTGAATAGAAACATATAAAATAACCCATACCAACCTAGGTTCTACGAAACTATAGTCACACAAATTTAAAAATACAAGTGATAGATAACAAAGCATAACATTGATTTATTCGATTTAAAAAATAAACTATCAATAAAGTAACGGACAAATCAATCAATAATATTTTTATAATTTCCAAACCGTTCACGTTAGATTAGACTTATACAATGCTATAATTTCCCACACCTTCAACTGTCAACGATGGCGCAATCCCATCGACTATTTTGACATATTAGAACTACCTAGGCTTTATTTTAGGTATAACTAAAGGCGTTGTAGGCAACAGGTCAACACCAGATATACTGAGAATAATACCTGGTATAACTTATTCCAAGTATAGCTGTTCGCCGTTTATACTTGGTTTATACTTGCATTGTAGAACCGGCCCTTAGAGGCATATTAATGAAATTAATGATTTTCTGTAAACTGTCTTTGCGAAATTGTGTAGGGGAGACCGGGTACAAATGTGACACTTTGTACTTTTACTTTGATTTCTGGAAAATAATCTTATGAAACTTTCGCCTATACTCTAGAAATGTACTTTACAACTTTATTGAAGTGAAAAGTTATTTTGCCGCGATGAGTGATTTTTGGGTGGGGCAAAACTTATGGGTTCGCGTCACCGACATGCTAGTGACGTTTTGCTCCAGACTGCCGACACGCGGCGGCCTTTGCACATGTATATGCATATATACACTAATACATTGTATATACTCGACTGTATCATGTGGGTGTTGGACAATTGTTGGATTGTTGTATAAAAGTTGTATTTATATTTTGTTCTGGGCTTACGCAACCCATCATATGTTTTGATTAATTTGATGTGAAAATCAGATTAATGTTAAAAATTCGAATTTACAAATTATGAAATTTTAATTATTCATGACTGCCTATCTTTTTTAATATATCTTTGTTTCTAATATTTACAAATCTGCAAAAAAAATGCCGATCGTTACTTTCGTCCTGACCCTGCACTGCAAATCAAAGCGTGTTATAAGCCGTGTTATTTCGACACGTGTAAGTGTGTTTATTCTTTTTCCCATGTAAAAAAATACGATTTTTGTACATAACTTGTCATATCGACACCTGTGATGTGCAATATTGATACAGATATGTGTATTAGAAACAAAACCCAATTCGTGGCACGGCAAGAGAATAACACGCTTATCACAAATATATAGGTAGGTGTGTTAAAACAATGCATGTGACATTATTGTACACTTTCTTAGAAATGAGAAATTTAAAATAACATGTGCTTAAATCAGCATAAAAACTATCTGAAAAATACGTATGATAATTTTTTATATTCCTAGGATAAAAATAAGAAATCGTTCATACATTTACATTACATAAGTTACAAATATAAAATTTATTTTAACCATAAAATTCTATACGCTGGTGGTTAATCAATGGTTATTATCTTGCAAGGGACGATCCGTTACAGAAGAAGGTGCGAATTATTCCTATGAATGAACCAGTGTATGTAAAGATAGAACCAGCAATAGAACTTCTATCGGTGACGGCAAGACAAACTGCTTCTTTGTCCCCTGCAAGACAAAATGCTTCTTCAATCCCAGGAATCTAATGTATAGTTATTGTTTCACAGAGAGTTTATAATAATAATAATAATAAAGCTTTATTAGCCCACCAGGATAACCCAATTACAGAGCTAATTACTACTCTCTACAATATTGAACAAAATAACGTACTATAATAGAAAAAAATTAAATTAAATTAAATTCAAAGAGAAAATGAGATAAACAATACATTAATTAGGTTGAAAGTAATTGTCTATATTGAAAATAAAGTTACACAAAAAAAAACGGTATTACCTTTAATAAATATAACAAAAACAAACTCAATCATTGTCTCATAAAGTAATTACGCACACATGTCAATATGTGGCGCAATGAACTATTATTTAGATCACAATCCGCTGAAATACTATTTAATGGAAACATTGTTCACAGCCAGATTCAAATAAAATGGCAACGCAAGTCTAGACTCCACCCTCACTATCCAAAAGTTTACGTGACCGAGCAAGCATGGACTATCAATTTTATTATGCAACAATTTATATAAAAATTTCACAGAAAGGTAACATCTTCATAACTCCAATGATTCAAAATTCATCAAAGTCTCTTCCCGGGTAAACGCCAAATGATTTAAAGTAAAGAAACTTTAAAAATCGCCGTTGAACATCTTTCAAATGTTTCTTATGGTTTTTGTAATATGGGCTACCACAGAACCATGCTCAATTTTTGATCTAACGCAAGCATAGAACAAACTCTTTAGAGCGATTATAAGCACTATTCACTGCATTATGTATGTGATTCACAAAAGAAAGCTTTGTATCGAAAGTTATTCCTAAATCTTTAAAATTAGGGACTTGTTCCAGATTACAGGCATTTATGGAATAATTAAACTTAAAATTATTTAACTTATTAGAAAATGATACTACTTTGCACTTCTTGGTATTCAATTGAAGCCTATTCAACTCACACCATTCATTTACTATTTCCAAATTTCTCTGCAGCCCCCTACAATCCTGGATGTTGTTTACGACTCTAAAAAGTTTCAAGTCATCTGCAAACATGAGACTTTCACAATCCAAAAGCCCGGAGAGATCATCAATGTACATCAGAAACGGCAGAGGGCCAAGATTGGAGCCCTGTGGTACCCCTATATTTACATTATATATGAATGACTGATAGTTATTATAGTTTACATAATATTGGCTGTTAGTTAGGTAAGGTAGTAGGAATCTGCACAATTTGTCACTCATTCCAAACTCTTGAGCTTTACTCAAAAGTATAACCGAATCAATTTTATCAAATGCCTTAGATATGCCCGTGTAAATTACATCGACACGCTGTCGAGCATTTAAGGCATTAGCAACATATTGAGTGAACGATACCAAGTTAGTTACCGTAGACCTGCCCTCTATAAAACCATGCTGCCTTAGTGAAAGCATACCCTTAATCGCCGGATAAATACGATCATATAGCAAAATTTCAAAGACCTCAGTAAAATTTGACAACACTGCCACTGGTCTATAATTGTTTATCATTTTCCTGGTTCAAAAACAGTGGGGAGGGAATGACAGCAACACGATTCCATTTCTTTTGCAAAAATCAAGGGCATGAATAGATATCAAGGGCATCGATAGATGATTGTCCAACAATAGCAGGCATTTTTGATCAATAGTGAGCTTGGATTGGTTTTTAAAGTGTTCCAAAAACAGCAAAAACTGCTTCTTGCATCCAGTCGCTAGCATTTCCAACACCAGCAGACCCAATAGGACCTTCACATATCATGTGGCTTTGAAAAAAGAAATTATTTACGTACAAAAAAACAAAGAGTGCAGTTATGTTCTGTACTGATACTGATAACTTAAGTAGCATAAATAAAGACAATTAAATAAAAACTGAACGTTTTATTTCCTGCATGAAAGAACCATTAAAACTGGAAAAAACCCAAAACTGTTAGTATGACCATAAAATATTTCTAGCACTCAAATAAAGAGATCTAAAGGTAAAAATTGAAAAATATGCCAATTAAACACCGAACAAAAAATATGTATTTTACTAATAATTCATAATGAATCAAGCACTGCTAAAGAAAGCTAAATCGATGTTGGTAATGAATGAACGAGTTTTATTAAATAATTACCTGGAAAGGGGCAAAAAAAACGCAAACCTTAATGCAATTGGATACAAAATTCGAAGAAGAATTGCGTCTTGATAATCTTTAAGACATTTTTACTTCCTCATACTCTAGTGAAACTGTTTCAAGCCAATTAAATGCGGCCCATTGTTCAGAATTATTAAGAACTGCCTCCACAACACTGAATTAATCATTCATGAGCTTGCCAGGAAAATGGCCCCAGTCAGTGGTTTACCCCCTCGCTATACTTCCTTTTTATCAGCCGCGCTACATCCCCTTTCTCCACCTTGTGGGTAGAAAAAGGAATCCCTGCGGTTGTTAATAAATTACCTCGCATCTGGTCGGTTCTTAATCGTGATCGGAGATGCAGGTAAATAAGCAGAGAACTCTGTATTTTCTGAATGAAAAGCACAAGATTGAAAAAACAACTACTCAAGGAAATGCTCAAGTATGATTTTTGCGGTTAGAGAAGGTCTTATACTTATAGAAGTTTTACAGGAGAATCTTATTCGTAGATGAGCGAAGAGCGTGACCAAAAGCAAACGACTAAAAAAAATGTGTTAGGTGCCTTATTTTATTTGGGAAATTTCTGGTTGGTCATGCATTATAGATAGCAGCTAGATTTATTTATATTTGCAAATATTATTAAATTAAGTGTCTAATGTGGTGGTTTGTAAAATATGTAAGGCGAAAGATCGCCATCGTTTTAAAAATACCGAAAACCTTAATTAAAGCAATAATACAAGCGTAGAATGGAAATAGAAAGGAAAAAAAATAGTTATTTTATTGATGAATAGCAATTAGTTGAAGAACGGGGTAAACATGATCGATGTGCTATTGTGCTCTTACATCGAAATGTACAAAGTTTGGGAAACAAAATCGATCACTTTGAATAATAAAATCAAGGAAGATTGATGTGGTCTGCATAACGGAACACTGGTTAACAGAGACTGAAATGAACTTGTACAAAATGAATAATTATCAAATGGGTACTGCTTATTGTAGAGAAAATTCAAATGGTGGTGGCGTCATGATATTTGTTCGTGATAAGCTGGGTTCATGCATTAAAGAGATAGAGAGAACAAATAAATATAGTAATGATGGTATATTTGAAATGTATGGCATTTATATTAAGTTTGAGAATGACTTAATTTGTATATTGAATTTGTATCGGGCTCCAAATACTAATATTGACATTTTTTTTCCAAAATTGAATAGCTTTCTTTATGAGTTACGCCTTCCAATAAACTGTAAATGTGTTTTATGTGGGTATTTAAATATCGATTACAAGGAAAATCCTAATATTGTTAGTAACTTAAAGGATGTACTACTTAGTTATGGGTTATGTAATACAGTAAAGGAACTAACTCGTACTACTGAAAGATCGGCTACTTTTATAGATTACACTGGGGAACAGCAATTTTGTTCCTTACTTTCCTTATTGTTCCTTCATTTTACCTTAAAAGTGTACATACGAAAGGAAATAAGGTGAGATCTGACCAAATAGATTAGAATATTTTATTCATGCAGAGGTTAACATATTATTAAAAGTTAAATTGTGTTTATACAAAAAATAAATAAAATATATTATGGTAAAAAAATCTTCTTATAGCTTTTCCTGGAGTGGAGTGTTCAGTTTGTGGACGTTCTCGCTTGATGCTCCAACAGTAGTCAGCCATCATACTGACATCCCATCTACCTTGATACCGCGCTTCCATAACCTTTAGATCTTGGTGGAATCGCTCGCCCTGTTCATCACTAACAGCACCAAGATTTTCTGGGAAGTTAGCAAGATGACTATGTAAGAAATGAAGTTTGATGCTCATGTTGCAACCAAGCTTTTTAAAGCTCTCCAAGAGTTGTTGAACAATTTCGATGTAATTCGGCACTCGTGTATTTCCAAGAAAGTCTTTAACAATATTTTTAAAAGCCAACCAAGCATTCCTTTCTAGTTCGGTAATTTTTTCAGTGAAATTTTCATCTTTAACGAGTTGCCGAATCTGTGGATCTGTGGAATCTGCATCAAACACACCAGCCTTTATCTTTTCATATGACAGGCTAGGGAATGCAGAAATAATATACTTAAAGCAGTCTCCTTCAATTGACAAAGCCTTAACAAATTGCTTCATGAGACCTAGTTTTATCTGCAAAGGCGGAAATACAATGTTTTTTCTGTCGACAAGTGGCTGATTTAACATGTTTGGATCACCAGGTCTTAGGTTAGATCTTGGCGGCCAGTTCGATTGCACCCAATGCTTTTCACGAGCTCTGCTATCCCACATGCACAAAAAATAGGGATACTTGGTATACCCGCGTTGCTGGCCAAGAAGGAAACAGACTATTTTAAGGTCAACACAGATGATCCATTAGTGCATGTTATATTGCAACAAGTCAATGACTTTCTTTATGTAGCAATATTCTTCACGCAAAGAAACTGAATGACCTATTGGGACTGACCTATGGAACACTCTTCAAGCTACACTTTGAGCTATCTATAAACAATCGCCATTCAGTTGCGATATAGTTAGAAATGGCCAATTCTTTCATTAAACTTTCTGCGTTCTGGCAATATACAAATCCGTCATGCTTTTTGCATAGTAGATGCTTTTTTGGATAGTCCCAAATCTCGAGCTTAATCGTTTAATTCATGTTGATTGAATCCTCTATGAACAGAATCATTGGAAACTTTGAATTCTTCGTCGGTGGAGTCACTACGATCTTTACTTGATTCACATTCTTGTATTTCTAAACAAGGTAATTCTTGAAAAACTGGCACTGGAATTTTAGCTGAATGAGGCACAGGGCGTATAGCTGACTGTAAACTAGGGTACTCAATTTTATGTTTGTTTTTCTTGTTGAATCCTCATGTTTTCACTATGCAAAAGTAGCGATCACTTAAGTGATCTTTGGGCTCTCGCCAAACTATTGGTATACCAAACGAAAGTTTATTACGTGTTCTCTTCGTCCACATTCGTAAACTCTCTACACACTGCTTGCACTACTGCTGCTTTATGAGGAGCCCATGATTTATCTTGGTCATCTATTTTCACTTTAAAATAAGCAAAATAGGCTTGCCTGACAAATGTACTAATATTAGTCCATTGAATGGGGATGGTAAAACTGCCACATATATAACAAAATGAATCAGGGCTGTTTAAGCACTTACGACGAGAACTACCAGAGGCAGACATAACGAAAATCTGTAGTTGTGTATGTATACTTTGACTTCACTATATCAGAGCGACACAAACCCGCGTACTTTAGCATCTCATGCGTAACTGACCGAACTAGTTTAGGATGACGCAACGTCACTCACGCCCTCACTCCTAGGTCGAAGAAGGTTCGCCGGACTTTCGCCGCACTGGAGCGGTAGTTGGTTCGATTCCAGCACTCGGATGGTTGTTTTTCTTTCTTTCTTCTGTCTGTTTACTTCCTAAATGTTTGTGATTGTTTGTAGGCAAGAGTGTAAAATCCGACTACGAATTACCCCTCAGTCACGCCAGTTAAAGGCTGGGTAAGGCCGGATGAAAAGTGTTCTATGTTGGTCACTCGCCAGTCGGTAGGTTTCATGATATACTTATGGGTAGGCACATAACCAAGGGTTTATAGCCCGATGCTGGCCTGGGTTTGTCGGTAGCTGATGACCGTGGTTCAGAATCCACGTCAAGCTGTAGGTCCAGTCGCCAAATAGCCTAGTTGCTGATGCGCCTCTAACCCTAACACTTTAACTTTGACCTTTAAAAAATACAAATTCTCGGGGGCTAGAAGTCTATCAACTCATTAATAATACCGTTAAACTATCTAGTGAATTGGTCCTTGGAAACTAGTATTTTTCCGAGGGCATTAAAAACATCAAAAGTAATTCCTGTCTTCAAGAGAGGTGACCGGCTCTCCCTCTCCAACTATAGATCAATAGCTATTCTACCCACGTTAACCAAACTGTTGGAGCGTATAGTGTATGAGCGGATCATGTCTTTTCTTGTACGCTTTAATATATTGAAATGATCACAGCACGGGTTTAGAAGTGGTCGATCTACACATTCAGCAATCTGGATTTTTAAACAAGATATATGAAAACATAAACGATAATTGCAAATGTGTTGGTCTGTTTATGGATCTAAGTAAGGCTTTCGATCTGGTAGATCACGCAATACTGCTGGACAAACTTCATGACTATGGCTTGAGGTGTCGGGTGAGTGAGTGGTTGCAATCTTACTTGCAAGACCGACACCAAGTTGTACAGATTGATAAAGCAACATCTGAAAGATTAAGGATTATTTCTGGAGTGCCTCAAGGATCTGTTTTGGGTCCACTATTATTTTTGATTTTTGTTAATGATCTGTCAGATGTTTGCAGTAGCGGTAATATGGTAATGTTTGCTGATGATAGCGGCAATTTAACAGGAAATAGAAACATGCAGGGAGCCATTGAAACGGTACAGGAAATGCTCAATAAATTTTATAGTTGGTTTACGAGTAATAAGTTATCCCTTAACGTGTACAAAATCAGTTTTATTGCTTTTACTCCTCGAACACACACTATAACGGAGTCGATTTACTAAAAATTAACGGTAAGTCTATACAGCAAACATTCTGTACTAGATTTCTGGGTGTTCATCTCGATAACAGACTTTGCTGGGATGAACACATAGCTGAACTATGCAAGAAATTAGCTGCTATCTCATATGCTGTTTATAGGTTGAAACGGGTTGGTACCACGGATTTGTGCATTCATATTACTATGCAGAGTTTTACAGTCGCGTATGATGGGTGGGGTGTCACTACTGGCAACATGTCGACCAATTTTTAAATAATGCAGAATTTTGACTCTACCATCACTATATATTTTGGAGATTATCATCTTTGTTATGCGAAATTTTGTAGCATTCGTAAAAAAAGTGATTTTCATCACTATGACACACGAGGCTCTGATGAATTTGTTTTACCAATACATTCATGTAAGATAGTTGAACATACTGTTTACTATAGGGGTGTGAAGCTGTATAATAAGTTGCCACAACGATTTAAGCATGTTCAGAATGACAACGAATTTAAAAAATTAGTCCACGAATTTCTTATAAGTCGAAAGTTTTTATAGTTTAGAAGAATATATGTCGGATCAATAATTAGATTCAATGCTTATTTATGTATACAATGTTTATTTGTGCAAGATTATCATTTCATGTATTATTTCAGAGGTGGTGTCACTGAACATTCTGTCAATTCTGTCAATCCGACTTAATTATGGATATTTTTATTGTGGGCATTGCATAAATACTTTATTAAATTATTAAATTATATACCTTATCAAGAATAAAATGTTTATGTGTAGGTTTAAATGTTATATATTCTTTGTATCCACAGAAGTGTGGCAATGTGCATGCTCTTGTTTTAACTTGATCCATGCATAATTGTATTGTCTTGAGGATTCAATAAATTATTATTATTAAATAAAAAAAAAAATTAAAAAATTAAATTATCAAAATAATTTTGACACTATATACACAGGCAGAAACCGTTGATAATACTGATGTGAAAACGCTTTATCATAATGACGTCACAAACATGGCAACTAATCGCGTCGCGTTCGTAGGCTCGTAATTTTTTTTAATTTTATAAATTTTAATTCGTTCATAATTAATTGTAAAAAAAATAAGTTTTTTGCATCGATTATCAATACTATTTATGATATAAGTTTTAAAATGAAGTAAAAAATCAGTATTTTTTATTCAAAAACCCGCTTGTATTGATTAGATTTTTAATCTAATATGCAGATTTTTATGTTTTTTTTTGAAATATTACAGAATATTTTGTTAGAAACTTACGTTTTCAAAGATTTCTCTGTTGTTATCCACTTTGTCCTTATGACGTGTCTGCTTTATCCGAGGGCATAGGCAAAGTGGATATTTTGACATTTTTCGTAATTTGCTTTATAGCAACTAATTAAACTAGAATTAAGAAAAATTGTTAACGCGTTTCGAAAGCTGACTAAATAAAGACTAATCTCAGATAATTGTTTTAATTTTCTCTATTATACATTATCGGCAATAATTATGGAAAGCTTAAGGTGTTCACTTTGCCCGGATCTCCTCTACTCTTTTCAGAATGTTTTCCACTACATGAAGCCGAAAAGAAGATAGAATGACATTATTTTCAAAATATAACACCATTACTTGCTCAAAATAAAATAAAAACTTCCGGATTATCACCTGTAGCTATCAAAACTGTCTAATTTTAAAGTTCTGACTGTTTTATTGGACAACCCACTGTTTATTAAATCGAGGTTATCTCTCTTTATGTTTCAAGCTAAACAGTTTTCCGTATAAGTTAACGGTGGAGCCGTATATTCTTAATATTTTCGCGGAATAAAAAAGTACTTATGCTACAGTAAATAAATATATAATATCTCATCTCGTTAGTTCTTAATCGTGATCAAAGACATAGGTAAACAGGACTGCGGATTTTCTCTTTTCCGAATTAGACGGAAGAGATCCAAAACCAACGATCCAACAAACGCCAAAGTTTCGTCTTTACGGTTCGATAACGTTGGCCCCGTGGAAGATGCTGAGCTCGATGCTGCGACGATCGGAAGTCGATTATCTAAAGAGCGGAACGAATCTTGATGCAGATAATTTGCTTTGTTGGAGCCGGGCGGACTGGGAAACTGGTAAACTTTCAACATTTTAAAGTTTAATCCCTCGAAAATACTTGTTCCCGTTTTTCCAGGGCATAGTTTGTTAAATATAGAAAATTATCATTTAGACTCCATTTAAAGAGTTGCGCCTTGTAATGTATACATTCAATATTCTTTCTAATTTATTGATTTACACATAACACATCGGCCAATAAGTAATAAATCACACTTTTTTTGCAAATTTGGACTTTATTCATCAATACGTTGTCCTTGAAGAGCAGTACAATCATTCCAATGTTTTTTTATAGAACAATTTCTCTTTGCCTTCAAAATATCCTTCAGTTTTGGTAATTACCTCTTCATTGGAGTAACATTTTTTGAGGTCTGAGAACAGGAAATAGTCGCTAGAGGGTCAGACCTGGAGAATACGATTGATAAAGAAGTAATTCGAAGTGCAATTTATACAATTTTGCCATATTTGCCAACGTTTTGTAACATGGTGCATTGTCTGGGTGACACAGCACTTTTTTGTTCATTTGGAGCGTTTTTTGCGATCTCGTCCTTCAAACGCACCAATAACGCAATGTGATATTCCCTATTGATGGTTCTACCTTTCTCGAGATAATCGATGAACAATATCCCATTTTCATCCCAAAATACAGAGGCCATAACTTGGCCTGTCGATGGTTGTGTTTTACAGCTTTACTTTCCGGTTTTGCAAAATAATTTTGTGAAATTTTCTGATGTTGTCTGGGCTGTATGGGTACGTTAGAATTCAGCATACCAATCAATTATGGTTGATTTTCCTGGGGCAGAGTCCGGGTAATGTTTACCAATCCATTGTTTTGCTTCAACGGTATATTATTAATCAATAAGAAACGTTTGATCAACACAAGAAATTCTTTTTTTCCCATTGTTTTGAAAATAACAAAAATGGCGTCACAGAACACTCAACAGAAACAAGTGAACATCTCAGAAACTAATAGGCAGATTGTCATGAAATTTTGACACATGATTTTTGAAGGTTGTCACAATTATGGTAAGAATTTTTTATAAATGACGCCGTTTGTATGCCAGACCGGAAACTTGACTATCAGACTATATATCTATCAGACCTATGTGTTATTTATACCGATATACATATTATATTATACATAAATTCTTCTTTATTTACTTAAAAATAGACAAAATTTTAGTATGAATAATAAAAAAATTAAAGATACCTAATTTTCGCGTTCTTTTTCTAGTTTTTTTGGATCGGTTTCTCCTAAAATTTCATATAATATTTTCTCTTATAATGTCACCTAACATGTTTTCATCCCAAAAACCCTTGATGTCGTTCTTCGAAAATTTTTAAATCTTGGTTGAAAGGTTCTGTTCGTCACTCATACTTCCTAAGTTTTCAGGGATAAAACTCAAATGCGAGTGCAGGAAATGATTCTTCAATAACATGTTCACTTCCATCCGTTGAAAATTTGTTAATAAATCAGCAACAATATCTTTATGATTTGCACTTTTTTTATTTCCTAAAAATTCTTCGACAACTATTTTGAATAACTTTCAAGCAGCTTTTTCATTAACAGATAAAGGGCTTTGCAGGGCTTGCAGCACCTGCATCCAGTTTGTTTTGGTGTCTTTTAGGTCATCACTCCATCTGGTGGGGGACGTCCTCTCTTTCTAAAGGTTTCCAATCTTTGTCCATTCATTCAAGGATTCGCTTGAATCAGCCCCCAGTTCCACTTCCACAACATCGCTATTCTTTCTACGGCATCAATCGTTAACGAATTTCTGTATTTGGTATTTAATCGTTGAGAATAACTCCCAGCAGTTGTTCGTTCTGTAGCTAGTTGTGTCACCCGTATCTTTCTAATTGTCTGTTTTGTCATTGTTGAAGTTTTTGCACCCTATGTGAGAACTGGGAGGACACTATGGTAGAACATTTTTCTCCTCAAAAAAACTGGCAGCTCTTTAATATATATCTCAGGTTTTTAGAAAGCAACCCATGCAAGTCCGATTTTTCTAGAGATTTCACTAGTCTGATTATCTCTGCTGTCTCAAGTAGTTAAAAGATGTAATTTTTTCTACTCTGATGTTATCGACGTAGACGCCCCCACCGAGTACCAGGTTTGTCATAATTTGGGTTTTTGTGATGTTGATTTTGAGTCCCACTTTTCTGGGTTGAATGCAGTGTAGCGGTGGTCAATTATGCAATATGATAGAGCATCTGAACATCGTGTACTGGTCCACTGTGCCGAATGCTTTCTCATAATCTTATAAAAAAAAAACACTAGAGGTTTTTATACTCCATCGACGTTTTTATGAGGCTTTTCAATACTTGGATGTGGTCGTTAGTGCCGTAGTCTGTTCTGAAGACAGCTTGTGGTATGAGTCTAGCTTACTGCATAGTCGATTTGTGATGATCCTGGTAAACAACTTGTACATGTGTGAAAGGAGACTGACAAGTAGGTATATTTTTTTCCCCTTTATTTCGCCACAATCATTCAAACATTACTTTGAGAAGTGGATAGTTTTCGACATTCGTTATGTCTCCCCTCTTATATAGTAATATTGTCACTGCATTGTTCCGTTGGGATGGTTGTTCCTTTTGAAAGACTTTCATTAAAGAGAATCCTCTATGCTTGTAATAGTTTGTTTTCTCTCATTTTGATAGGTCTCTAACTATTTCATGATCTCCGGGCGATTTGTTGTTTTTCATCTCACATATTGCTAGTTTTATTTCGCCCAGTGTGATTTCTGAGATGTCCTCTGATCCCTGATTTAAAACTTTGATAATCTGGTTATCTAAGGTTCCTCCTATTAGTCTTTTATATACATCCTTGTGTGCCTACTGTGCTTTGTGCGGATTCATCATTCTTAATTGTTGAATGAATCATCAGGCACCAAAATTATACTCGCTTATAAAACTAAACAAAGATAATTACCCAATTAGACCAGTAGTTTTGTTCGTTACAGCTCCTTTAATCAGATTATCAAATAAGCGCATTAAAATCATTTTACAATATACGAATTTTAAACCAAAATACGCCATTCTTAATACCTGTGACCTTATCAATAAAATTATAGATTTTAATTTACCCAACAAATTCAAACCTATTTCATTCGATGTACAAAATTTATTCCCGAGTATACCATCAATCGAAATTAATAGAACTAATTCAATAATAAAACAAGAAATTTTAGAGCTGCTGTGAATTTACGTGGGATCAGAATTATTTTGAATTTGATAATTCATTTTATGTTTCTAATGACCGTTGGATAATGGGGAACCC
The DNA here is from genome assembly GCA_031761425.1 of Cosmopolites sordidus. Lineage (NCBI taxonomy): Eukaryota > Metazoa > Arthropoda > Insecta > Coleoptera > Curculionidae > Cosmopolites > Cosmopolites sordidus. The sequence goes on from JARFXV010002294.1 coordinate 92,792, forward strand.
TTTAAGCCCTTTACTGGCGGAAATTTTTATGGACAACTTTATTGGTACAGATATGTTGATGACATTCTAATTTGTTTTACAGTTTTTATGATTTTATAATTTTTGCAGTTTGGCCGAATTTTACGACTTTCCTTTATAATTGTGTCAATTTTTTTTTCTAAAAACTTTTCCAAGATTATAACGAATAAAATAAAAAAAGAATTATGCATATCTATCGTTCGAATCGTGAGTTATGCTCTTGACTTCATACAAAAATCCCATAGAAACAACCACTTTCAGTTCTTACCGAATTTTCCAATTTTCATGGCAACTTTTCCAATTTATAATTCTCTAAAAACCTTATTCGGACTATTACGAACATTAAAAAAAACGTCAAATCGATCCAGCCGTCCTCAAGTACCAACGAAGAGCAATTAATTTTTATTTTTATAGATTTTCGTAATATTTCGGCAAGACAGCCGATGATATTTTTCAACATTTACGAAAGACGTAATAATTTCTAAATTATGAAACTTCTATAACATATCAATGACAGTCCTATCAACTTAAAAAATAATCGTTGTTTCTTTATGTTAAATAAAATCTTCTAATTTTATCTTCTACTAACACTGTTTGTTAAGTAGTCTATTAACATTTAATCGAATTAATTTCACCCTATTGTTTGGTACAGTTGCTGCCATCACAAAGCCTAATTAATCTTTGATTAGGTTTCCGGGAAATAGTCCCGTTTAAAGACATCTTCCGCATTTTCTTTGCTTTCTATCAGTTGTGAGACTTACTCGGGAGAAAAAAGGATCTCACCGGCAGTAAATAAACTACATGGCATCTGACTGGGTCTTAATTCTAATCGAAGACACAGGTAAACACGAACGGAATTCTTTCTTTTCCGAATTAAAGCTTGGATTGGAGGCCGGCCAACCGCAAAACCAGTGACCTAATAAATTTAAAAGTTTCGTATTTACGAGTTGAGAACGTTGATTGTGTAGAAAATGACGAGTTCCGTGCTGCGACATCAAAAAGTCGATTATCCAAAGAGCCGAACGAATTTTAATTGTATAGTAGATAATTTTTCTTTGTTGGTACGATGCGCATTGGTAAACTATTACGTTTTCGATCTTATAAAGGGTAGTTTATTGAAAATACATCTTCTAGTTTCTTCCGATTACTTATAAGTTTAATAAAACTGGTAAACAAAATTTTAAAGTGGGAGGGCGTAGAAGAAAATAGTGCTGCTGAAGATTTTTTTTTGCTTTTTCCTTTCTCATTTTTACTTTTCGTGCTATTGAAACCCTATACAGGAAGTGAATCAAGAATACATTAAAAGCTTGTATTGTTATTACTTACAAGGACAATGGAAGATGGGTTGTTGTTTGTTGCGCAGATAAACGAATGAATAAGTAGGAACTTACCGTTTCCCGAAGAGTAAACCATTCAAACAGTTTATAATAACTGCAAATCAATAGAGAAAATTCGAAAAAGTTCATGAGAAGTTCGAAAAGTTATCAAACTTTTATGTCAAAAAGGGTTATTGTACACATTTTTGTCGGGCTCCATTTTTAACATACCTAAAACATTGTATTCATTTTGACAAATCTCGGGCCTTGAAGAAAAAATTTCCAATTTGGTCTTCAAATCTTCTCCTTCCGATAGAAAAGTCGGAAAGTTTTCACATATAGTTTACTGTCAAATTTTCGCCTAAAACTTGCCCTATTTTTATATTCTTTTTGAATTTAACTCAAATTCAACACGGGCGTGGGACGACGGTTAGTTTTTAATTCAACTTTCTTCTCCAAAATTAAATTAGTCATTATTAACTGCTTTAAATCAGACACCTTCACGTTTGCAAATAAAAATTGATTATTTTTATTTAAAAAGTACAACTCAGTATGTACACACGTTGATAATCCCAAATCAAAGCAAGTATTCGCGAGGTGAAGGAAATATGTGACGCGAGACATATCAAACGCTCTGTACCCATCAAATCAGCTTTTAAAACTAATTACTGATACGCTCGGTCACAGGGAATCTACGTCCAAATCGCATGTTTTAGAAAGCAGTTAAACCTCCGAATTGTGGCAACCAACTAAACATGTAACGCCAACGACGAGGAAAAATTGCGTGGCGTACGGTCGCTGGAGGTAAACGTCCGATCAACGATGTAAAAACTGTGGCGAGAGGATGGAATTTTTATCTTCATTATTTATTATGATGGGAAGACAGACGTGTCTACATTTGGAGATTTTAATTTTTAATGATGCCTTAAAATGAGTTGAAGGAAAGAAACTGAATGGAAATAAAATGTGGTGTTTTGCTCTGAAAAATAGTTTACTGTAGTAAATGCTGGAGGGGCGGCGCCCTAACGCTTTCCCTCACGAACCGGTGGAGAAGTTGTATACGGTGGAGAAGTTGATGTCCTGCAACGCCAACGTATGTTGGTTTGTAGTGTTTCGCGGATGGAAGAATACATTAGACTATTAGTCCGAGAGTATATCCGATCGTATGTATCCCGTTTCTTGGGAACGTGCAGATGTTTTGCTAAGGTCAGACTTGGCATTATCAATGCTATATATATATATATATATATATATATATATATATATATATATATATATATATATATATATATATATATATATATATATATATATATATATATATTATTTTTATTTATTGGGATTTTCGGTCAGTAATTAATTTTTAATTTTTAATTTTTTTATTAACGTTTCGGTTCAAACCAAGAACCATCCTCAGAATAAGTCTACAATACATATAACTTTTATAAAAAATACAAACTTACATTTAAAAACATACCAATGTTAAAATAAACAATTAATTCTTAATTTTTTTTAAAGAATATGTGATAATTTAAAAAAAAATGTTTAAATGACATGTTTGACTTTGACATAATTAACAATTCTTTCACCTTTAAATTTTTGTTTTTTATTATAACCTAATTGTTTTGAATTTGTTATGTGTAATATTAGATGCAAAAATAAAAAAATATGAAAATTTATTATTTAATAATGTTATATATACAATTTAAATTATCTGTATCATTTCTGAAATTAATGGTATTATGTGTTTTTTTATATAAATCATTTCTTTTATATTTCTTTTTTTATATTGTTTTTCAAAATCTAGAATTTTTATGTCTTTAAAATTAAAGTTGTGTTCATTAACTATAGCATGCCTTAAAAGGGCAGTTACGTTTGGTTCAAAGTTTCTAATGCTTTTTTTTATGTTCATTTATTCTGTTTTTTAAGTATTGTTTAGTTTACCCAATATTTTAATGTTTTCTATGCCAGTTTTTCTATGAAGTGTAAGTGTCTCGCTTGCGTATAGTACTTCTGGTTTGATTACTGTGTTGTAGTGTCTTATTTTTGCGTGCGTGGATAGGCATTTTTTATTGTAGATATTGTGTGTCTTGCCGTATGCCCTCTTCAACCTCTGTAATCGAGTCTTCTGTGTTATCTTCTCTCCTCCTGTGGCTTCGAGGATCTTGCCCAGGTATTTGAAGTGATTGAACCTACTTATTTTGCCGTATTTGGTGTTCAAATTTTGGACATCTAATTTTGAGCAGAAGAATTCGGTTTTTTGAAAGGAAATTTGTAGACCGACTTTCTCTGCACATTCCATGAGGACTTCGATCTGTTTCGTTGCCCTTTTCTCATTGTCTGCTAGTATGGCTAGGTCGTCTGCGAAGGCCAGGCATGACATTTCTATGTCGTTTTTGGATCGTCCGAGTAGTAATGGTTTCCAGTGTCCTTGATTTTTCAGTTCTTTTTCCCATATCCTTATGACTTTGTCCAGGATCAAGTTGAAGAGGAGTGGGGATAACCCATCTCCTTGGCGTACTCTGGTTCTAATCAGAAAGGGTTCGGAAATTTCTCCGATAAATTTCACTTTAGAGGTTGTGTCAGTCAGTGTCTGCTTGATCAATCGTAGTGTTTTGGGGTCGAGTCCTTGTTCTTCTAGGATGTTGAACAGAGATTTTCGGTCGATGCAGTCGTATGCTTTCTTGAAGTCAACGAACGTGCGGGTGATTGGGACGTTACTGATAGCTTTGTATTTCAGTATTATTTTTAAGTTAAATATTTGTTCAGTGCATGAGCGACCAGGGCTAAAGAGTGCCTGATATTCGCCAATTTAGTGTTCTAATTGTTCTTGTCTTCTCTGGAGAAGGCATGCTGAGAGGATTTGGTTAGTGACTTGTACTAAAGATATTCCTGTAGTTGTTCACATCTGCTCTGTCTCCCTTCTTGTGCAGCAGGCGGATAAGAGCACATTCATATATATATATATATATATATATATATATATATATATATATATATATATATATATATATATTATTATTCACATATAGGCTCTGGTGGACCACGCAAAGTACAGTTAGAGGCGTTTATTGTTGTTACCCTTTCTTTGCACCAATACTGATTTCATTCTTTCACTATGAGCTTTTCTTCCTTTTATCAGACCAAGTTGTTCCGGTCTTCCTACATTTTTCTCTCTGGCCAACCTCCCACACTTTAATCTTGTGTCTGAAACAGTTTCTATCCTGAATTTCACCATGTGTAATATTTGCTGATCTTAGGTCCTCTTTAATTGCAGAAATCTATTTAATTGTTTCTATTTTAGCTCTACTCCTATTTTCATAAAATTCAACTATTTTTCTAGTTAGCCTCCTCGGATTCATCCATTTTACGTGTCCGAAAAACTTAAGTCTTCTTTTTCTCATATTTAAATTGAGGGACTCGTCTGATCATACCATATTTTGTTTTTAGAAATGGTGTTCTTAGTCTGTTGCAGGTCATATATTGTGTCTTTTCAAAGGAAATTTGGAGCCCTACCTTTTCTGCCGTTTCTTTTTGGATTCTAATATATTTCGGTGCTGTTAATATATCTTGAGCTAAAATTGCTAGATCATCAGCAAACGACAGACAATCTATTTTGATGTTGGTTTTCCCCAGTTTAATGGGCTGGTCAATATTCAGGGCTGATTTTTTACACGCCACTCCTGAATTACTTTTTCTAGAACACAGCTAAATAAGAGTGGTGAGAGTCCATCCCCTTATGTCACTCCAGTTAATTTCAAAGGGCTCTGAGGTGTCACACATGAATTTAACTTTTGACCTTGTATTAGTTAGTGTTACTTTAATAATTGCCAGCGTTTTCAGATCTAGTCCTTGTTATTCAAAGATGTTGAATAAAGTTTCGCAGTCAATGGAATTATAAGCTTTTTTTAAATCCTCAAATGCACAGATGAGATTTTTATTGTATAGTTTTTGATGTTTTAAGATCAACTTTAGATTCAGGATCTGTTCCGGGTAGGATCTGGCCGGTCGAAAACCTGCTTGATATTCACCAATAGGATTTAACTGTCCCTGTGCTCTGTCTAGTAGACATTGTGAAATAATTTTGTCACAAACTGGGAGAAGAGATATTCCTCTGTAGTTGTTTACGTCCGTTCTATCTCTTTTCTTGTGTAGTGAATGGATTAGAGCATCTTTCCAATCGTCCGGAATCCGTTCGGTTCGCCAAACTTCTTGTAGAATTTTGGTTATTTCCTTGATTGTACGTGGACCAGCGGATTTTAAAAGTTCAACAGTGATTCTGGGTTTGTTTGTTTAGGGCTTAATGTTGGTAATCTGTTTAAAGGCTCAGGACAGTTTAGTAGTTGTACAAAATATTTGGCAAGTTCTTTGCAATTGTCTTGGTCATTTAGAACTAATTGTCCATTTTCCTTTAGAAAGCAAAGAGTTTGGGGTTGATAGCCTGTTAATTTAGTTTTAAATGTTTTGTAAAAATGTCGGGTGTTATTATTTGGAAATCATTTTCAGTTTCATTAAGTTGATTGTTTTCATATTTTCTTTTACTTTGTGTAATTAGCTTCGATGTTTCTTTTCTTATTTCCAAAAATATGTTATTGTTTATTTCTGTTTTTTGACTGTTCCACTCTCTGAATACTTTACTTTTTTACATTTTTGACAAGGGACCAACTTTAGGGATGTTTTAATAATTTTTTGTTTCAGTTCTTGCCAGTTCTGTGCCGGTTGTTTATCAAGCTCCTCTGTTACGGTTGATTTTATTTTCGTAGAGTCGAACCCTGGGATTAATAGTCTCTTTTGAATAAGATTTCGAGGTTTTAAGCTAAGTTTGATTCTAGTCGTAGTGATCCGTGTTTATGTTAGCTCCTTTCCTAACTTGAACATTCAAAATCTCTTTATAATTGAGGTACAAAATGGCAACATGGTCAATTTGAATTTCACCCATGTTGGTGTTTGTGCATTTCCGGGTCATTTGTTTTGTTAGTTTCTTCTTAAAATGGGTTGACATTATTTATATATATATATATATATATATATATATATATATATATATATATATATATATATATATATATATATATATATATATTCCGGATACATAAATAGTAACCGTCTTGTTCGTCAATGTTTGTTTGTGAGTTTCCTCGTTGCTCATTGGAGAGATAAACTACTGAGGTCTTTAATTTGGTCTGTTCATTTTTTTAGAGGCCAAGCGCATGATCTAGAACCATCTTAATGTAAAAATTTTCTAATAAATGATATTTATTAAAAAAAATGATTTAGGACTTTTTTTTTCAATTAATAGTGTTTTCTAGATATTCTGTTATCGTCCAGTGGAACTAATTTCAACTTAATGATCAGTACCATTGAGGACCGTTCCCACAAAACCTAATTAATTTTTCATTAGGTTTCCAAGAGGGGAAACTGTTCCGGTCAAAAGTTTTCCCTCACGTTTTTTCCCTTATTGTCAGCCTAGTCGCATCCCCTCGCTCCATCTCGCCAGAGAGGAAAAATGTTCTCGGTCTCAGTAATTAAATTACATCGCATCTGGTCGACTCTTAATTGTGATCGAAGACACAGGTAAACAAGAGGCAGGCTATTTCTGTTCCGAATTAGACGTCGGGATTGGGAGGCTGGACAACCGCAAAATCGGCGACCCAACAAACTCCAAAGATTCGTCTTTACGGTTTGAGAAGGCCGGTCGTGTAGAAGATTCTGCGACGATCGGAAATCGATTATCTGAAGAGCGAAACGAGTCTTGAAACAGATTACTCTGCCTTGTTGGAACAAAGCGCACTGTAAATTGACGAACTTTCGACATTTTAAAGCGCAGATCGTTTAAAAAAATGGTTCAACTTTTCTTTCACTGTAATTTTCGTTAAACATAAAATGTTTTTCACATTTTTAAAGCCTAGAATTTAAAATTATTGTACTACTATTACTTACTATGTGTAAATAAAGGAGGTTTTTTGTTAAAAAATAGTCTGTAATTATCAGAAAACTTATTAATTATTATTGTAAAAATATCAAAGACACTCCGTAATTTAGAACCCTAAAAATCGGTACATTTTAGTTTAAGGTGGTGCTGGTCAAGAACCCTTTGTTAGTTTTCCTTTAAAAAAAACCCAAATATTGGAGCCATAAAAGTTGAAAATGGAAGCCATAAAAGTTGATACAGTTAGCCATGACATTAGCAAAAAAAACATGTGATACATTTTCTTAATGCCATTTTCGGAGATCTATCCAACAACAATCATTCATTCATTGTCAATCTACTGCAGGATAAAGATATCCCCAGCATGCTTCCAACTCGCGCGGTTCTGAGCTTTCCTCTGCCAACATAATATATTTCCAACATAATATATTTGATGATATCATCGATTCATTGTGTTTTAGGCCTTCTTCGTAGACTTTATGATCAAGCAGTATCCATCCAAGGATTGCCTTGGTCCATTTGCTCTCACATCGTCTCGCCATAGGCCTGCCTACCTTAATTTTAATTCGCCAAAAAAGTCGACACAGTTAGCCATGATATTAGCAAAAAAAAACGTGATATATTTTCTTAATGCCGTTTTCGGAGATCTATCCAACAACAATCATTCAGCCATTGTCAATCTATTGCAGGATGAAGATCTCTCCAGCATGCTTCCAACTCGCGCGGTTCTGAGCTTTCCTCTGCATTCGTGTCCAATATAATATATTTGATGATATCATCGATTCATTGTGTTTTAGATCTTCTTCGTAAACTTTATGATCAAACCGTATCCATCCCAGGATTGCCTTGGTCCATCTGTTGTCACATCGTCTCGCTATAGCCCTGCCCACCTCCATTTTAATTCTTTCACATTTTCAATGTCACATACTTTCGTCTGTTTTCTGATCTATGTGCAGGTCTTTCTATCTTGCTTTGTATTGCCAAGTATACACTTTCCATTCCCCTCTGTGCTACCCGAAGTTGTTTGACTTCCGTATGTTAAAACAGACTGCACGCACTAATTAAAATCTTTTCAGACAAAGTGGGAGTTTGTTCTTATATACTATGTTGAACCTGCCAAATGCCTGTCTGCCACACTTAACACGTTGTTCCACTTTACTGGTAGAATCACCCTCCATTGAAATCCTTGGTCCAATATATATGTAGTAGTCCACTACCTCTAAATTGCTTCCTAAAGTAGATATTCTTCTGCTTTCAGCAAATTTGTTAAACATTACCTGACTCTCTTACAGGTTTATTTTCAAGCCAAATGTTTCTCCAACCCTTTGCAGCTTTTGTATGTATTTGTAGTTCATCTGGGTATTGTAACAGGAGAACGATATCATTTGCAAATCTAGTACGCACCATTGATTTTTATTCCATCCTGTTCCCAATCCAGATTACGGAATTCCTCTTCAAGGCAGGCTAAAACAAGAACAGGCGATATTGAGTTACCCTGCCGTACATCCCGTTCCATATTGATTTTAACTTCAAGATCATCCATGTGAACTGTTGCTGTAGCTTCATCATACATGGATCTCAGTATGTTCACGTAGGCTCTGTTTGACTCTTGCTTAAGCAATTCATCCATTATGACTTGCTTTGATATTGAGTCAAATGTCTTTTCATAGTCAATAAAAGCCAAGCACACTGGCATGGTGTATTAATTGAGCCTTTCTATGGCCTGTTGGACAACCTGAATATGATCCATTGTTCTGAATCCTTGTTTTCTTGCTCTCTTGGTTGTGCCTCATTCAGTGGCCTCATTCTGTCTTCATATCTATTATCTTGGTGAAAACTTTATAGGTTACTGATAGGAGATATATTGGGCGAGAGTTATTTAAATCTTCCTGTGCTTCTTTTTATGTAGAATAATCACTTCAGAATTTTTGAGTGGGTATACAAGTTGGGTACTTTTTGTTCATTGGCAAATTTTGAATACAATTTTGTCAGTATTTTATATAAAGTTTGACCATTAGTTTTTAGTATTTTAACAGTTATACTGCCTTTAGTTATAGTGCAGTTAGTATATGTAAAAACGCTGATATATATTCAGCGTTCTTAATAACGAGCAATATAACTGTTGAAATATTTATATATAAACATTTTGTGTTACTTTGTTTGTCCGCGATGAACTCCTAAATTACCGAACCGATTTTAATGAAATTTTGCACACTGTGTGCAGTTTGGTCCAATTTGAGAGATAGGATAGTTTTTATTTCAATTTATAGTCGCTATATTTTTTTATTGCAAATTATTTGTTTATTATATGACAAAGGGTTATAATTATCTGTGAGTTCGATAAGTTACTAACAGAGGGCGGTGTAAGTTAGTTTATCGATATAATGCTTCAACTAGGTAGCGTCTGGATTAGGTAAGTATCAAGAAATGGCTCTGAGTCCAAACGTTTTATTTATGCTACAATTCATTTCGCATCACACGTGAGTTCAAAATTTACTTACGACATAACCTTGATTTTTCAGTGTTTGGTGCAATATTTTTTTATTTGATTTCAATTTTTCTCTGTATCATTTTGTTCCTTATTATTTTGAACTATAAAATAACAAAATTTTGTACATAATCTTGATTTCGCTTTTTAATTTTTTTTTAATTGAAAATTTTGTAAGTTATACTCAATTTTATTATATCTTTTTTATGTAAAGAATAATAAAATTTATTTAACATAACAATAATGTAATAAAAATTTAGTGTATAATTAAATTATATATATATATATATATATATATATATATATATATATATATATATATATATATATATATATATATATATATATATATATATATATATATATATTATATATATTATTCCATCCTGTTCCCAATTAGGATTACGGAACACTTCTTCCAGGCAGACTGAGAAAAGAAGAGGCGTTACTGCGTCACCCTGCTGTATGCTCCGCTCTACATTTATCCAACCTCTAGATCGTCATGGTGGAGAGTCGCTGTAGCTTCATCATATATTGATCCTAGTAGATTCACATAGGCTTTTTCTACACCTTGATTAAGCAATGCATCCATTATGGCCCGTTTTCAGATTGATTCAAATGCCTTTTCATAATCGATAAAAGCCAAGCACAGTGACATAGTGTATTCGTTGTGTCTTTCTATGACCTGCTGTAGGACCTGGATGTGATCCATTGTACTGAATCCTGCTTGCTTCCTTGGTTGTGCGACATTAAGATTTCTTAGTATTCTTTTAGATATTATATTGGTGAAAACTTTGTAGATCATAGGAGGCTTATTATATATATACTAGGTAGTTCTTTAAATCTTTCCGTGCTCCTTTCTTATGTAAAATAATCACTTCTGCAATTTTCCATAAGTTGGGTACTTCTTGTTGTTTGAGACATTTTGAGTATAATTTTGCTAGTGTTTTATGTAAAGTCCGACCATCAGCTTTTAACATCTCCACAGTTATACTATCCTTTCCTGGAGGCTTGGCATTTTTCATCGAGGCAATAGCCTTTGTCACTTCCTCCTCCAGGCTATCCAGCAGTTGTTCTTCAGTGGGCATTGTTGTTCTTGCTTGATTCTGGTACATATAACTTTTAATAAAATCTTCGGACAACCTCTTACATTTCCGTCCATTCCGTGCATATTGTCCCTCCTCACGCATTGAGGAAAACATTTGTGCCCTTTTCTTTCTTGGTTTCTGCTTAGCTTTGTTAATTCCCCTATTTTCTTCCAGAGTCTTTTGCACAAGCTGCATGTTGAATCGACACATTTCCTCTCGAATATATTTTCTTATAGTTTTGCAAAGAACTAGTGCTTTTGAAGCTTTTTGTGCTCTTCTGGTGCTATTGAAGCCGCCGTTTTAAGCCCATTGATGCCGATTTCTTTATATTGGTCTGTAATTTCCATTTTCTCCGGATTTAGTAACATAGCAAAGCGATTTAACAAAGCAATTTCAAAATCTCTGCCCTTCTCCAGCAGCTTTCCAGAATCCACTTTGCCCTTTTTTGATCTTATCATCCTTTCGCGCTTTTTTCGGTAGTTTATCCCAATCTTTGTTTGTACTATTCGGTGGTCACTTCCCACATTAAAATAGTTAAGGGCAGTTCAATTGAAAAATATTGCTTTATCGTTTAACACGATGTAATCAATTTCAACGGTAAGTCCAGCTGGACTTTTCCATGTCCATTTTCTGTTTATCTTTTTCTTGTAAAACGAATTCATAATATAGAGTTTTTGTCCTTCAGCAAAGTCAACCAGCCTGTCACCTCTATTGTCCCTCTCACCATTTCCATATGGACCAGTTGCATTTTCACCTGTTCTTGCTTCTCCGATTTTGGCATTAAAGTCGCCCATCAGGATTGTATACCTACACTTCTCTTTGTCTAAAAGTTGGGCCACATCATCATACAATTCCTCAATTTCCTCATCTCTATGGCTTATAGTTGGTGCATAAGCTTGGACGATTTGAAGCTTAAACTTTTTATTCAACAGAACGACACTGCCTCTCGGCTTTCGATTGATGAGGAATCCAATTCCACCACATCGTCCATTCTCCGTACCTCGAGTGTAGAGTACGTGACCAGTTGGTTCTAATTTGATTAACTCTTCGCCCCTTCTCAATGTATGCTGCCAAGTTCGATTAACAGTTCTTGTAGTCGGGTCTCCGTTTTCATTGTCCTTATATTAAGCATAGTAATGTCAAAATTCTAATGGCACCCATATATATATATATATATATATATATATATATATATATATATATATATATATATATATATATATATAATTTGATATGTTTCTCGACCGTGCAATTTATAGTTTTTTTCTTGGGGAAATTGGTTGTTTGCGGGCTCGGGGTCTCCAATCAGTCCAATATTGGCAACTATTACAATGGATCACGTGTTTCAACAAGCAATTGGAAAGTTATCATTTCAATTTCCATTCATTTACAAATATGTCGACGATGTAATTTATGCAGTCTCCAATGAACATATAGAAATAACGTTGAACACGTTCAATAAGATACATAAAGACATTCAGTTCACATTAGAAAAAGAGATGGACAATTCGGTACCTTTTCTGGACACCAAGGTAATAAGATTACATAACAACAAGATAATCTTGGATTGGTACCAGAAACCCACTGCGGCAGGTAGATTCATCAACTACCATTCAAATCACTCCAGAAGCCAAAAATATAACACAATTGTCCAAATGAAAAACAGGATCACACGGATCAGCCATAGCACTCTGTTACAAAAAAATTTAAAAATTCTATACGAATTGTTTCTGAACAATGGTTACCCGAAAAATATATTGAAATGATTGATATACAGCACACAATTCTATGATGGCCCTTTAGAAGACAACGGGCCAGAATTAGTTTACAAAAAAATCCCAAAAGTGAATGGTTTATCCCAAGGGATGACAAAAGTATTCAAGGACTTTCCTCACATAAAAATCAGTCAATACAATCAACTAACGATCGCGAATCTGTTCACCAAAATCAAAGATACCATTCCAATCGGTCTACAATCAAATGTAATTTATAAACTGACCTGCAAAGATTGTGAACAGTCTTATATAGGACAGACCAGTCAGTGGCTTAAACAGAGAATGACATTGCACAAGAGTGACTGCCGTAATCACAACAACAGATGTGCTGTGGTTGACCATTTCCTCAATACTGGACATAATATGGATTTCGACAATGTAAAAGTCATACAACAGATGAACAACTACAAAAAAAGACTGTTTTTGGAGATGTGTCATATAAGACAAAATAAGACCACGATGAATTTTAAATCAGATACGAGTGGTCTTAGCAGTATTTATTGCCATATTCTCAAATAACACCAAACAATGGATGTTCGTATTGAAAGTGCTCCAGTCTTTTCAACCTCGATGGTTGTAGGTTGAAATACCTTAGTGTTTAAAAAAGATTGTTAATTCCTGTTGGGCCCGTATCGTTCAAGAACGTTATTTAGATATACACGTTTTAAACCATAGTCATTAATTGTAAGTTTATATATTTATTGTTATGTGAATTTATATTTTAACATGTTGGTGTTCTATACTATTTCATTGTTTATTAAATAATAAAGGAAAAAAATAATTTTAGAGTCTCCTGATGAAGTCATCAAAACAATGACGAAATATTGAGACGATTAAACACTTGTTTTACTGCTGACCGCAAGCCCGAAAACAACCAATTTCCCCAAGAAAAAAACTATTTATATATATATATATATATATATATATATATATATATATATATATATATATATATATATATATATATATGTATATATATATATATATATATATATATATATATATATATATATATATATATATATATATATATATATATATATATATATATATATATATATAAAAATTTCTCGACATATTTTTAGAGAACTACAGCATTACTAGATATATTCTATTTACTTATTTGTTTATTTACTAAATACATCGATCAGACATCATTAAAACATATTTTAGGGGAATTGTGCCATAAAATGGGGAAAGTTCGGTAGTTACCCACTTCTTTAGATCGTCGCACCATCGAGCTCAGCATCTTCTGACGTTATCGAACCATAAAGATTAAACTTTTATTGGGTCGTTGGCTTTGCGGTCCCAACCCCTCGATCTAATTCGGAAAAGAGAGAACTCGCTGCCTGTTTACCTGTGTCTTCGATCACAATTAGGAATCGACCAGATGCGATGTAATTTATATACTACGACCGAGGACCATTTTCCTCTCCGACGAAATGGAACTGAGGATTACGAATCGGCTGATAAAAAAACAGGGAATACCTTTAAGCGGAGCTATTTATTAGAAAACCAAATGAAAAATTAATTCAGTTTTTCGATAGTGGTCCTTAAATGTACTAAACAATAAAATTGGATTAATTAGAAAGAAAACGGCAAAACAATCATGGTTTTTAAGAGCGTGATTTTGTGAGTCAAGAAAATTAATACAAACGGTCGCAATTGCGGTTTTTTTTCCGCGACTGATTTTAAAACCGTAAAATGTTACAAAATGGATTGCGAGTAAAAACCGCGCCACAATTTCTAACCAGTATGGGCTAACCGCGGGCGGTTTTTCTGGATTTCTGGCCAGAATTCGGTAGACCACTGTGAAGAGTGGTTGTGTTGTCGCGCCATTGCAACCATGTGTTCGACCGAGTCAGAGCCTGTTTCAAACGAACCAGAGTATGAGGGTTTATCCCAAAAAATCATAGAAGAAGTCCAGAAAAGACCGATTTTATATGATACTACTTTGCGTCAGTACAGTGATAGAAATGCGACAAATAAACTTTGGGAGGAAATTTATCAACACGTAGTAAACAATTGAGGACATTGTCGAAGGCTGAGAGAAAAAAGAAAGGTAAGTTTATGTTATAAAAAGTATTTATTTATTGCAAAGTAAAATTGAGGCATTTTAAGTCGCATCATTAGAACGAAAGTGACCTAATACGAAATTTGGATGTTTTGAATTAATCGTGAAAATGTTGTTTTTGGCATTAAGTAGTCAGTTTTCGTTCGATATTTTATTAAATACTTTCATATTGTCAATTCGATACAGCAGCAGGAGATGTGAAATAATCAGCAAATAAATTTCTTACAACTATAACGTTACTGTTAGAATGGGCACGGATTGGAGGAATTTGCTGCAGAACTGAAACTTGAGATGATGCATTAAGCTGTTTGACATCATTTAGTCTAACAAAGTTGTGTAATATGCAGCAAATTTTAATAATGTGGTTGCAAACATCTAATTTCATGTCTAATGGTCTTTGCAAAATACGCCATTTATGTGTTATAATTCCAAATGCATATTCAACAGTCTTTCCGGCATGGGATACTCGATAGTAATAAACTCTTTCTTTTATGGATAAATTTCTATTTGGATATGGCCTCATTAAGTGTTTCGTAAGTGGGAAAGCTTCATCGCCTACGAAAACAAACGACAGTGGTCCGACTTCCTCATAATCAGGTAATGTTGCAGATTATAGTAAATACAGTTTGTTTAAAAATCTTTTGTTAAAATTCCAGTTTTTAAATACGGTAGAGTCACTAATTGATCTATATGCTGCAATATCTATAGCAATAAAGCAATAATCTACATCAGCAAACCTAGTGATATTAAATAATAAAACTTTTTTTAATTGAAGGGTTTTAAACCAGTATTTTCTTTCTATTCGTATATGTTTTCCATCTATAGAATCAACCCAATTTGCTCTTGCAAAAAAAAATCTTCTTCTGTTTTTTCAGGTATATACGTAGGCAGCAAACATATCTACAAATACTTGCAGGTGTGTTCAATTATGTCACTTAGAGTTGTGACCCACTCCAACTTAAATTAACTAAAAATCTTCCATGGCTCTCAAATCAAATCGAACGTACGTACATTAGCTTATTAATAGAACACCTAGCGCCCTGTGAAATTATCTTTACAAACGGTTCTAAATCGAGATTAAGCGTAGGCAGCACCTTTATCCATGACAATTCATCCTCTGGATACAAACTACCTTCTTACATCAGTATACTAACTGTACAACTAGTGGTTATCTATTACGCTCTCGAATATATCGCCTCTTGCTTCCATCCAACCTGGATAATAATTAGCGATTCTCAATCAATTATACTACTTCTATTCCAGTTATAATTATTATTCGGGATTCAATTGAAAATATTACTGAAACAGACATTTTTCTGAGATTCGTTCGGTGTTCTAGACACAAGTAGGCATTGCAATCCCGCAGCTCATTCAATCCCGCAGCTCATTCAATCCCGCGCGGGATCACGCATCTTTGAAATGTTGTTATAAAATCAAATTGAAACTACAGATTTTTGTGTAAAAATCAACTTTTATTAAACATTTCTTACATTAAGCAACAGAAATTATTTCTTTTCTATTAATTAAGTATAAGTTAATAGTTTTATTTAATTTTACTCTTACCCCTAACAAGAGTTTTATATTTTTAATTCAGTCTTATTCATATAATGACTAATAATCAAATTACAACTTTCTTTTAGATGCTATTAATTACTATGATATCAACCTATGGTGATAACTTTTGAAAATACGCTCTTAAGAAGCAAATGTTATTTACTTTATCATCTCCGAACCTGCTTCTGAGTGAACTGTATATATATCCTGAGGCTGAAAACGCCCTCTCGGCTTCTACGCTAGTAGGCTGAACCGTCAAGATATATTCATAGGCGAGCGTCAGGTACTCTCCTTTGATACCATCGGACTCAAAGAACATAATTTTTTTCTTCAAAATTTTCTCAATATCCTTTTGCTTGTTGTTTGGCTTTTTTAGCTTGGCGCTCTGGCGCTTTAGCGTTAGAGTAGGATCTGTATCAGTAGCAGATGTTCCAGCTATAGGTGTTTCTCCAAGACGTCATCTGCATATGTTTCATCATCTTGAACTACGACTCTTTCTATTATTTTCTTTATTTCTTGGCGTATTGCAACTTTTCTTGGCATGAAGAATGTATAAGTACGATCTGTATTTTTGGCTTCTTCGTCGTACTTTTTCGGATTTTGCAAATAAATCAAAAATCTTGTTAAATCAGTGTGGCGTTCTTGAATACGTTCATGTAGAGACTGTGACAGCTGGTTACTCAACACCGTATTTTGTTTTCACAATTTATCCAAAATAAATCGAACTGTTGTATCCGCAGTGATAAGCGTTGACTCTCGCCTACAAAGTGCCTCAACTCCTAATTTAAAAGGCTGCAAGTTAGCAATGAGATCTTTAGTTGTGAACCACTCATTATCGCTGAATTTAATCTCAGATCCAATTTCAATATCGATTAATGCTTTATCAATACAATTCTTCAAATTGTAGAACGTTCTAACAAATTCAAAAGGCTATTCCAGCGAGTATGATATCTTATTATCAATGGCAATTCTTTTATAGGGCCTTCTTGTTCTTTCACATATTTTTGTAAGATATCATTTTTAGTTGGTGATCGCGTAAAAACCTTGACCACTTTCCGTACTTTCTTCAATAGATCTCATATGTTGTAGAAATCATTTCAAGTGGCAGTGAATTTATATTTACAGTCACACCCCGTTCATTGGCGTCCATCATTATCAGATTCCTTCGTAAATGCTGCTGCTAGGCATTCTGATATTGAAGAATTGTTTTCTTATATAGTGTATCAACCACCACTAGTTGTAAGCCGTGTGTAAAACAAAGCTGCTGGGAACAACGCAAAAGTCTGCCAACCTTCACCATCACACTAACGCGGTCCGTTGTAATTGCGATAATATCTGTGTCTAAGTCTAGACCAAAACTCGTGAGGCGTTCTTTCACCAAGCTAATGCAATGTCCGTGGTAGCCGAGCCAAGTATACGGACCAAACCCAGATTAAAATGGTTTTCTTTCTGGTGGACGTTGATATTTAAGTATCGATGATTATTTTGTGACGTCCATTCGTCAAATGTGCCTTTGGTAGAACGTTAACTAATTTTTAGTTCAGCTGAACACAGAAGACATTTGCCACATTTGTCATTTTTCTTGAAATAACGCCACAGACCTTTTCCAAGTTGGCTGATATCGCCATCGCCGTCGCCTTTATTCTCTTTTTCGGGATTCTCAGTTTCAATGGACTTAGACATGATTCATTTACTCATTACCTGCAAATAATAAATAAAGTTTAATGTAAGTATAGATTTATATTCATTAATTTAATTTTTACACAGTGCTCTGCTACATTCTCACATCCCACACGAGTAATCTGATTCACTATCATCGTCTTGAACTACGACTCTTTCTATTATTTTCTTTATTGCTTGGCGTATCCAAAAAACATTATTAACAAAAACAAAAACTACTTTAAGTCATAATGTTTCACGCAACATTACGACATTATATTGTTATTTACGACACACACAATCTGATTTTAAAATAGCACAGAACAAAACTAAATCAAAAACATTAAAATTTAGGTACTTACATTCAACGACTGACGGTGAATACGAAAACACTCGTCACCTATACAGAAAGACGTGCGCAGGCTACGCAGCGCAGTACCTTTTATGAACAACTGACAGGACAGCCCGCCAACCGTCCGCTAGTGGCCGGCCTGGCGTGCTGTGCGGGACGGCAACGTCGAGCTCGTGCTACTCGCGATTTACGCCGCGAAAGGTTTAGCGCCAAATTTTTAATTCGCAGGATCCGCGCTTTGAAGGTGAGGGACACAGCAGATTAATAAAAATAGCGGGATCCCGGGAATGCATGATCTCGTTTTGCAGGATTGCAATTCCTAGTAACAAGGGCATTAAGGGGAATGAAGCTCGGCGGCTCATTCATTTCAATTACCTTTATTTACAACGATCTTAACTCATTGACAAACGCATATCTACAAAACAATTCTCAGAATTATTGGAACACGCTTGATAGACCCAATAAGTTAAGATATATAAAGCCAGCCATTACGAGCCCTCCTAGATTCCTTCCCTGATAGAAGTTCCTCTCTCTCAATATTCTGTCTGAAAGGACATTTTGTTCGAAAGTCTTTCATCATTTCATCAATAATGACGTCCTCTGCCACAAAATAAGAAGATAGCAGTTCTTAAAGCAAATTTTCCCTTATAGACGTAGTTTTGTCCTGATCTCTAATTGTCCTTCACCTACGAGCTATTTTTAATAATAAAAAATAGAAAATACAACTTTGTTAGGCGATATTGCAAACAATGAAGAGCAGTGTAAACAAGTTTTTCGACTTCGGGCGAGCGTAAATTATTCGACATTTTCGCTGCAATTCAAACAAATGTTATCTGTATATTACGGGGCGCGCGCATAAAGGGGGATTTAATCTTTGGTATACGTAGTGAGCCTATAAGAGACTACAAAAGATAGGAAATACTTGTGAAGTAGATGTAAGATTTTATGAGCGAAAACTGACTGTTTGTGACTGTTCTTTGATCTCTGGTGAGCTGTGATGAATCCATGTTTGGTCAACAGTTATGAACCGATGCCAAAAAGCATTCTGATTGCGTTTTAACATAGCTAAACATTCTTTTGGACACTTGTGTGTTGTTAATTGTGAGCAATCGTGAAACCCATCCTGCGAAAAGCTTTTTTATGTCCAAATGAGTTGTTAAAATATTCTGCACACGTTCAACTGAGATGTCCACAGTCTCAGCAATCTCAAGCACTTTTACTTTCCGATCGTTTATCACGATATCGTGGATTATTTCAATCATTTCTGAAGTGGTAACCTCATTTGAACGATCTGGATGATGTTCATCAAAAATCCTTGTACGGCCACGTTTTAATTCAGCTATCCAATATTTTATGATTGATAACGAATTTTCCCATAACGAGTCCCCATAAATTTCGCTGAACTCCGTTTTGATCTCATCATTTGTTTTGTTTTTCAAAAACAAGTATATTATCACTCAGGATATTCAATTTTTCCATTGTTGCAAAATCACAAAAGTTGTTTTATTTAAAATGCTGCCATTCATAAACTAAACCACGCAGTGTCTTGACAGTTTGACAATATTATTGTGAACGGTTATATTTACGAAAAATATCACTTTTTAAATACCAGTAGCGCCATCTCTGGCCTATGCCAGGTACTTATCATGCAGCCATCGTATTTTTCATCGTTCAGGTTATTTAGAAAAATGAAAAATATCTTTTTGACTGCAAGGAAGTGTGGAGATGGATTATTGGCATTTTCTCCTTGAGTGCTTATTTCGCTTAAAATGCCAGGTCGGTTTTTCCAAGTGCATTATTTTATTATCTTACGTTGACGCGCTGGAGACATAAATGTAACGGATTGACGTGCGATCGAAAAATGACTTGAGATGCGCCCAGAAATTTTCCTATTTTCCACTGGAACTGTGCCGGTAAGAAATATTTCACTCTAAAATTTTTATATTCGATTCTTAACTTTATGCAGTTTTTACTCCGACAGTTTATTTTACTGCGACAGATGTGCAACCGAATTTCTGTAAATATCGTTAGAAAAATTAATTTACTATAACTAGAAATTAAGTAGGATAGTGTATTTTGTAACACATCACTCAATAAGTTCATAGAATGACTTAAATTTGACTTTATTCATCTACATAGTCTTCTTCAAGAGTGATAGATTGATTCCAACGCTTTTCTGACATTTCGATGCCTTTTTTCTAGAACAATTTATCTTTGGCATCAAAATAGGCTTCAGAGTACTTTTTCTTTTTCATTTGGCGTCGTTCTTAACACGCTTTCATTAGCTTCACCTGCATCTATCTTTGTAATGGAATCTTTGAACGTCCTTTTCATCTACTTCAAAACGTCAGATTAAATTGAAACTTTGCACGCTGATCAAGAACCGATGACAATACAATAAATTAATAAGTTCGTCTCATTATCCTCGACAGAATCGTCAGGATCAAGGATTAGCTTTCGGAGAGGGAGACTGAGACACTGTTACAACGCCCAATGAAGTCAGTAGGCATGTAAATTAACTCCCGCCACGAGTAGGTAGTGATGAAAAATAAATAATAGTTTAAAAAATTAAAAAAAAAACACGCTTTTATAGCAGATCGAAGAAAAAAATAAAAAATAAATTATAGTTTAAAAAAACTAAAAAATAAAACGCTTTAACCGAACTAAAAAATAAAAAATAATTTTTAGTATAAGAATAAAGTGATGCACGCAAAATTAATGTGTAAGAAATTGTAAGAAAGCGTGGGATGCTTTGTACTATATTTTCATACTAACTCTACTTATAGAAACGGTACTGATGGAATATTTATAACAACTGACCTGGAGCACCCCGCGTTTTCTTCACAATGACAAATTAATTTTCTCGTTCATCACTTTATTCTTAAGTGTGTTTTTTAGTTTCTTTAAATTATAATTTATTTCGCAATTTCTTCCTTCAAACGCACCATTAAGGCAATATAATATTTGCTATTAATGGTTCTTTTTTTGTCAAGGTAATCAATGCATAAAATACCTTGCGCATCCTAAAATGCGCACAAATACAAATTGTGTAGTATGGTGAATTGTGAGACAGGAATTGACAAAGATGATCTACGTTTTGGGTGCAAGTGATCAAAACTCTTTTTTAGCAAGTAGCATCTTAATGCATTGGGGCTTATATGATTGAAAAAGCGATTTGAAAGAACTGGATGGGTCGATTACGAAAAATACTTGAAAAGGCAGAAAAGGGCTTTGAATGAAGAAAAAGGATATTTAGTTCTTCAAGCTTTTTATTAAAAATCAGCATATTTCATACCGATAGATAGAAAACGAGGTGGGCGTTAAATCCATAGCGAACATCCGTATTGGCCCAAGAACTAAATCTAAATGATTTCGATTGAAGGCTTGAATTTTGTAACTGGGCAATAGAAGTCTTTCAAATATATTTTGATCACGGATGACTTTCAACTTTCAACAAAAATGGGCTCGTCAACTTCCACTATTATAGCAATGAAAATGCAACATTCATTATCCCTTTAGATCATTAGCATAGATAGTCTCTTAATGTGTGGGCTAGTATTATTGAAGATCGCCTCCTAGGGCCATATTTTTTGAAAATAGAGTTAATGGTGATAGTTTTCTCATTTTTCGCAAAATAATTTTGAAGAGTGGATTAAAAAATTGCCTTTAAATGTAGCGAGACGATTGAGGTTAGAGCTAGATGGCACTCCTCCACGTTTTAACAGGCAGATGAGATACTATTTGGACACGTGGCCAGCCAGATTCCCCGATTTAACAAAACTAGATATTTTCTTACGGGGTTTTTTTAAAGAGCAAGTTTATCAAATGCCACCCACCATAAAAGTGGATTGCAAATTATAATAAGAAATCTGTTTATCAATATTAATGAGGGAATACTCATTACAGTCAATACAGCTTTTGAACATAGCTTTAGAGTTTAATTAAATGATTGTAGTGGCTTCTTGAAGTTTTGTGACTCTATAATAATTCGATTTTAATCAAATATTAAAATTTGTGATGACCTAAATCTTAATATATCATGACTCATTATGAGTTTATTCATTATTTTAATAATAACATAAAGCCTATTCTAAATCTTGAAAGAACTAGATCTGAAAATGCTGGCAATCATTAAAGCAACATTAACTAACACAAGGTCAAAAGTAAAATTCATGGGTGACATCTCAGAGCTCTTCGAAATTAAAACTGGAGTGAGACAAGGGGATGGCCACTCTGATTTAACTGTGTTCTAGAAAATGTAATACAGGAGGGGCGTGAAAAAAAGTCGGCCCTGAATTTTGACCAGCCTATTAAACTGGGGAGAACCAACATCAAAATTCATTGTCTGGCGTTTGGTGATGATCTAGCAATTTTGGCTCAAGATATATTAACGGTACAAACACAGCTTGAAATCCTAAAAGAAACAGCAGAAAAGGTAGGACTCCAAATTTTCTTTGAGCAGACACAATACATGACCTGCAACAGACTAAGAAACCCATTTATAAAAATAACGAATATCTCAAATAAAATATTTGGGTGAAATAATCATAGAAAACGGCGCAAACAGGGAAAAAGCGGTCAATAAGGGTAGATGTCAAAAATGGAAACTGCACTGAGACTTACACAAAATGTTTACAACAAAAAGGCATATGTAAAAACACAAATCTGAGACATTACAACACAGTTATTAAGCCAGTATGTCAATATGGGGCAGAAACGCTCATTTTGAATAGAAAGAGTGACATCGAGGACATTGAAAAGAAGGAATGAAAAATCATAAGAAAAATCTTAGGTTAAGACTGAAGTTTTACGAATACATAAAACGGATGAATCCGAGTAGACTAATTAGACAAAGAGTCGAATTTTATGAAAATAGGAGTAGAGATAAAGTAGAAATAATTAAATTCAGACACAAGGTTAACGTTTGGAAGGTTGGCCAGAGAGAGAAATTTATGGAAGACTGGAACAGCTTGGTCTGACGAAAGGAAAAAAGCTCATAGCGAAAGAATGAAATTAGTATGAGCGCAATGGAGGGCTAACAACAACAAACGCCTCTAACTGTACTTTGTGTGGTTCACCAAAGCCCATAAGTGAATAATAATAATAATAAAGCCTAACGCGAATTCCATTAAAAATATAATATTAAAAACAAAAATGGAAAAATTCTGAGAGATAGGCACAGAACATTTATAATAAGAATATGAGTATTTTGTCTTAGGAATATTGAAAAATAAATATTATAATTATTTATTATTAGAAAAATGAGTTATGATTGTTTTCACTTATCTCAGTTAAACTGAACACCCTGTATAACGTAGACAAACTTTGTGTACATTAGAAGTTAAGTCATAGTTTCACTAATATTCTCACCAAAAATGATAATCGTACATCAAAAAATAAATTATATATGACACTGCAAAATATAGCCTGCAACGCCGATATTTTTTACAAAATGGCGGATATCGGTAAAACCATTGGGTTTCGGTATAGGACATGTACCATGAAATATGTTTAGAATAAATAGCAGAATGCAAAAAATGCACATATATATGTATATATATATATATATATATATATATATATATATATATATATATATATATATATATATATATATATATATATATATATATATATATATGCAGCTAGTTCAAAAAGCAGGGAAAGAAGACAAAAATAACAAACAAAGCGAAATAAAAGGACGCAAATGCTCGCCTTCATTCGTGAGAATAGTACAGTGTACAAGAGGATATTTTATTCCAAGTCATATGAAGATCAGAACCATTCAAAGATAGCAGTGCTCACGGAAGAACAAATGTCAGATATCCTGGTGGATGAAGTGAGAAAAGCCGAAGAACTGATAAAAAATGGCAAAGCTCCAGAAACGGACAGTATAACTGATGAAAT
The DNA here is from genome assembly GCA_031761425.1 of Cosmopolites sordidus. Classification (NCBI taxonomy): domain Eukaryota; kingdom Metazoa; phylum Arthropoda; class Insecta; order Coleoptera; family Curculionidae; genus Cosmopolites; species Cosmopolites sordidus. Next base: position 116,952 of record JARFXV010002294.1, read on the forward strand.
GCCAAAAGCTGGTGGTCAAACTTTATATAAAATACTGACAAAATTATATCCAAAATGTGTCAAAGAACAAAAAGAATCCAACTGGTATACCCAACCAAAAATGCTGAAGTGATATTTCTATATAAAAAAGGTGTACAGGAAGATTTAAAATACTGCCACCCAGTAAACCTCCTCTCAGTAATGTATAAAGTTTTCACCAAGAAAATAGATATAAGGATATTAAGAACATACAATATTATGACATAGAAGCAAGAGGGCAAGGATGTTTTCGAAGTTGATTCAATATAATGGATCATATCCAGGTTGTCCAACGGACCATAGAAGAAAAACTATGACGATTATAAAAATGCATTTTGCTTAATAGCCAGCAAGCCATAATGGGGATGCTTTGCTTAACCAAGATGTAAACAGAGTCTATGTAAATCTACTAGGATTTGTGTATGATGAAGGTATAGCGACAGTTTACATTGTAAAGTTTGTGTTTTCCCCCGTTACATAGGTACCCTCATCCTACTTCGTATTTGTCCAATCCCGATCTCCGACGGGAGTCACAGATTTTCTGCTTACATCTGTATATGCGGCGACCTCTCTTATCTATCTCCGGACACACGCCGTCCATGGTGCAGATTCCGCCATCCCTATCCCTTCTAAAGTCCCTTGTATTACCGTCCAGCTTGGTGCGACCAGCGCTGCTTCCGTGAATTAACCCTGCATCTGTCTGTCACTGATCTGCAGCATGGCGTGTTCTCCTAGCTCTTAGTATCGACAACCACGGTGAGTTTTCTGAGTCTCAAGTCACTTTTGTAATTCGTTCTGTCGTTATACTTAGGGTCCAGTACTTACCAGTTACGTCAACAGTTGTGACGATTAAACGTAACTTGTTGTACAATTGTACCATACATGTTTCCATCATTACATCATTACCGTTGCCGTATTAGCCGAACCGAACATGCGGTACCTGAAGGCTGTAGTACCGTAGATAAGGACTTAGAGAATAAGCATTTCCTTGTCGTGGTTGGCATAGGCCTCCACTGGAGCCCAACAAGCTGGAACGGCGTGTTAAATGTGATATGCAGCCATTTTGCAAATTCTACATAAGATTAAGAATAAATTTCCACTTTGTCTGAAAGGAAAACTCTTTGACCTGTGCTTTCTGTTCGTGTATGGATATGAAACCAGAACAGTCAGATTACAATCAATTCAAAAACTTCAGGTAGCACAGAGGGGGGAGGGGATAAATATTTATGCTTGGCATTATGAGGCGGGACTAATAAGAACTGCACATGAATCAGAGAATAAACGATAATATGTGACATTATTGGAAGGGTAAAAGAGTCGGCATGAAGGTGGGTAGGCTATAAGTAACAGAAGCAGTCTTGGAGTGACTAGCGCTTGATTATAAACGACTACGAAAAATACCTAAAACACGAGGGACTGATGACATCATTGAGTCTATTGGTTGTGAATGGTCAAGGAATCCTCAGGACCGCGTCGGTTAAAAGCATACTAAAGAGCAGTGGTCAGCACTGGAGTCCTCCTGCAGTGGATGGATTCTGGCTGAGTAATGATGATGATGATAACGAATAACGTCTCGTGGTAAATCAAGTTATAGCATTTTTAGCAAACTCATGTGCATTCTGCTTACATTAGTGGCATACGAAAAAGATCTCACAACATAATAAAACCAAATTTTTAAAAACCGTTCACTTGGCCACATTTTTTATAATCACATATAGAAACATAAAGGCAAACTAGAAAAAACATACAAAACAGCAATAACAAGCACAAAAATTCAATGTTTTGCTCAAACATCCGCTGTGGTTACCAGATTTGATGGTAGGAAACCTGATTGCAAGTCATCGCGACTCAATTCCAATCAACAACATAAAATGAACGCCTTGAACATGTAAATCGTTACATTCATTGAAGAAGAATAATTTGAATACATAAATATTTCTTGGTTTTGTTTAAGCTCTTTTATTTATTTTTGAGACAGAGGGTATGTATATTTTTGTAATGCTCCATGCAAACACATCGTGCAAATCTAAGCCGAATGTGAGACGTGTTTTAAATATTTGATTATACTTTATGCCAGGTGCCAAATTTTCATCTCAGGTAAGAACAGTGTCAAGGGTTCTTTTGTCTCCTACTTTCATTAAACGTCCTTTTAAGATACCCAAATGCGACAACGACCTGTAATAATTGTGGCGGATGCTCGTAAAAGCCGAGGGAAACAACGACCTTACATTCTCCGGTTTTCATACGCTATTGACTGTATTATCCTTTAATTCTTACGACTGTGCCCCTTCTTTTATGGCCTCCCGCCTCCCTCCGCTTCTTCCCCTTGCGCTCTCGCTCTTTTAATACCTTCCAATCTTTTCAACAGTCTTTGTTTGCTTACATTCAATTTAGCTCTAATGTAGCTAGATTGTCTGCTCCTGTATTTTACCTTCACTAATTTCACTGTGTTGATTTAAGGCTTTATGAGGCGCCTGAAAGTATAAATTAAATTTGTGAAGCTGAGGAACGTTTCAACTGTGGTGTTTATATTTTAAACTGTTTTAACTTTTAAAGTATTGAATAATTACATACAATATTCAGAATTATGTATGTATACTTTTACCAAGGTTGTTCACGAATTTTCGTTGTTAACATAGTAGTCATTGATCAATAAGTTGAAAATAAAATGTGTTTAGTTAGCATTTGTTGACATGTCTGTACACTTTCCCGTTTTCTCTTCTTATATATCTTAAAAATCCAGTGTACTGCAACCTCCTCGCCATTCTGGAAGATCTAAAGAAGAAAATTCGGCAAGAAATCGAAGCCATAGCTGCAAACATTTGCTGCCGCTTTATGGCAAATTTTAGAGGCTTTAGGAGTGCCAGGACAGAAATAGAGCACGCTTAGAGAATGTAATTTTCAGAACATGGATTTTCAAGAATTTTTGTACATTTTAAGAATAAATTTGTTGAAATTGATCAACTTATTTTATTATTATTATTATTATTCGCATATGGACCCTGCTGGACCACGCGAAGTACAATTAGAGGCGTTTGTTGTTGTTAGCCTGCCTTTGCGTCCATACTAATTTCATTCTTTCGCTATGAGCTTTTTTCGTTTCGTCAGACCAACTTTTTCCAGTCTTCCTACATTTTTCTCTCTGGCCAACCTTTCAAACGTCAACCTTGTGTCTGAAACAGCCTCTATCCTGCTGATCTTAGGTCCTCTTTAATTGCAGCGATCCATTTAATTATTTCTACTTTAGCTTTACTCATATTTTCATAAAATTTGACTATTTGTCTAGTGAGCCTACTCGGATTCATCCGTCTTATGTGTCCGTAAAACTTAAGTCTTGTTTTTCTCATATCGCTATGTATATCTGTGTATTATTTGATTTCTTGGTTTTCTCGAAGTCGGTATGTTGTGCTATTTATTTGTTTGGGGCCTAAGATTTTTCATATAATTTTTATTTCCTTCTTTTCAATGTCCTCGATGTCTCTCTTTCTATTCAAAATGAGCGTTTCTGCCCCATATAGACATTCTGGCTTAATAACTGTGTTGTAACGTCTCAGTTTTGTGTTTTTAGATATGCATTTTTTGTTGTAAATATTTTGTGATAATTTCAATGCCGTTTCCATTTTTTGACACCTATCCTTATTGGCCGCTTTTTCCAACCCATTTGAATTGAGAGACTCGTCTGATGTTGCCATATTTTGATTTTAGAAATGGTTGTTCTTAGTCTGTTGCAGGTCATGTATTGTGTCTTTTCAAAGGAAATTTGGAGTTCTACCTTTTCTGCTGTTTCTTTTAGGATTTCAGTCTGTTTCTGTGCCGTTAATATATCTTGAGCCAAAATTGCTAGATCATCAACAAACGCCAGACAATCAATGTTTAATGGGCTGGTCAATATTCAGGTCCGAATTTTTTTCACGCCACTCCTGTATTACTTTTTCTAGAACACAGTTAAATAAGAGTATTAATTTCGAAGGACTTTGAGATGTCACGCATGAATTTAACTTTTGACCTTGTGTTAGTTAATGTTGCTTTAATAATTACCATCGTTTTCAGATCTAGTCCTTGTTCTTTCAAGATTCGAAATAAAAATTCGCGGTCTATACAATCATATGCTTTTTTGAAATCCACAAATGTACAGACGAAATTTTTATTGTACAGTTTTTGATGTCTTATTTTTTTTTAAATTTATTTCAAAAATGTAGCAACTCTTTGGACCACCCGGTATGTACCTGGCACTGATTTTTTTCTGAATAAAAAAGTTTTATTTTGAAAATAAAATGCACGCAATTGTAAATATAATTTCGCCATATGAATTGATAATTCGCCTGCATTTTCCCAGTTTAAACAAACAATGGTAACTGATGGTGATTCTGGTATTGTTGTGTTTATATTAATTTGCTTTTAATAATTCGTATATCAATGGGGTAATTGTTTTGTAATGGTTACGAAATAAACTTCATTTTTATCTATATATAGTTTGAAACATTCATATAATGGAATATTTATAAACATTCTACATTTTTTGTTTGGTATATATTGTTCAGACATCGGTTTCATCTCAATTAAAACTATAGGTTTATCGTTTGTTTAGTTAGTCTTTTAGCGTACAAATGTAAGAAATATCTTTGTTTAATTTACATCTTTCTGTCTCTTGTATGAACAAGAGACCGGTTTTGCCTGAGAATGATTTCAGGCAAAACGATAGTTTTATAAGTTTTTTGGTAAAGATGGGTTTTATTGCATTTGATCACTATATTTAATTTTTCCGACTGTATTTAATTTTTCCGTTTAAGGACACTAGGTTGTGTTTACATCAATGAGTTCGCTTAAAAGAGTGATGTTTTCTCTGTTCTTATTCCGTGGTTGATGTCCTGACGTATTCTCTTTATTTTTGGTGTTATTCCGGTCTTTGATTGATGTTATAATACACTGTTGATGTTGTTTAGTAGCTCGGGATGGATGGATTTGGTGGTGCTGCCAATCCTAGTGCATCGATGCTTCTCCAGTTTCGGGGCTAAGGCTATGCTCTTGGTTAGGTTTGAAACGTCGCTGACCAAGCGGCGTTTCAAGGGTGCCCGCTCTCTAGGCCAGAACAGACCTTCACTGCTGAAACTGCCAACAGTCACTGTTGTCTGCCCCCATGATGATCAGCGCGTTTGCTAACGCGTTCAATCAACTCAGAGTCCACCACTGAAGCTTGCAGGTATTTCTCTGCTTATTAGTGAGTTCGGAATCGGATGGACTTGATGGTGCTGCCAACAGCGGCGCGTTGATTCTTCTCCAACGTCAGGGCTAAGACTGATTCACTGGGTTAGGTTTGAAGCGCCATCCGCCCAAGATGACGCTTCGGGGTATCCGCTCCCTTGGCTAGGACAGACCCCGATGCCGGAACTACCAACAGCTTCTGTTGTCTGCCCCCATGATGACCAGACAAAAACACGTCCGGTCACCTCAGAGTCCTGCTCCGAACTGAGAGAGATCGGTTTGCCGTGTAATATTTATGTCTTCTAGCCCCGGTCTTAGTCGATAGCGACTGGCACTAGCTCCGACCCTTAGCTCCGACCCTGAGGCGCTTGCCACGTTTCTGATTCCAGTCGTGCTCTGGATGTCGTTCTGTCCGGGTCTGCTGGTCTAAGAACGTTTTTCCGCGTTGGCGGCAAGTGTAGAGCGTCGTCCCTCTTGTTTAGACTTCCTTGCTTTTCGATCTCTATAGTTTCTCTGATCAGGCGTGTCTGAAAATGGTTTATGTTGGCTATCTCATTGCAATCATCAAAGTTAATTTTGTGGCTTGGTTCTAGTCTAGTGGAATAATGCCGATGTTGTTTGCTTATTCCATATGGTTGTTTTGTGTTCCTCGATTCTGGCAGATATTTTTCGGTTTGATTGTCCGATGTAGATTTTGTTACCGATTGAGCATGGGAAACGGTAAACTCTTTGATTTTCTAATCTGACCTTGTTTTTCGCGTTTCAAAAGGATGCGTTATATATATATATATATATATATATATATATATATATATATATATATATATACATATACATATATATATATATATATATATATATATATATATATATATATATATATATATATATATATATATATATATATAGATATATATGGTGGAGGTGGTTGGTGGAGGATGGTGAAAGTTCCATAAGATATTAATGGACAGCTGCGAATATCTCAAAATAAGCAGCCCCGAACCAAAGTAAAAAAAAACTAAATCCACTTAGCGTCTGACTTGTATCAAGCGGTTGAGTGGTCAGCGTCTGTTCACCAGTTCCCCAGAACTAACCCCACCAGTCTTAACCTCTGAACCGTCATGGTTCAAACCTTTAATTAATTAGAGTAAAAGATGAAGCGTTCTAGTAATTACAAAATTACCCCAGGAGGTAGACAATCTTCTGCCAACTTTGCTGGTACAACCGGGCTTTCGGATTCTGGGGCGTCCGGGCTTAAACACAAAATCTTTCAGAGGGAGTCGGAGACGTCTGGCCAACGTCTGAAACCGAAAACAAAAACTTTCTTTGGAACGGTAAATATCAAATCTCTCCTGCGTCCAGGAAAACTACAGGAATTGGGGCGAACATTAAATCAGCAAAAAATCCAAATTTTAGCTTTGCAAGAAACTAGATTGACAGATAGACATACACCTTGGAATTCGGCAACTACAGACTTTTTAAAAGTAAAACGGACAAAAAGAATACTCAAAAATACACCACATCTCGGAGGTGCTTTCGCTATCTCAAGAAACATTCTTGGTTTTACAACTAATGTCCAGCCAGTAAATCGTAATAGTAATAGTATATATATATATATATATATATATATATATATATATATATATATATATATATATATATATATATATATATATATATATATATAGATATATATATATATATATATATATATATATATATATATATATATATATGTATATATATATATATATATATATATATATATATATATATATATATATATATATATATATATATATATATATAGATATATATATATATATATGTATATATATATATATATATATATATATATATATATATATATATATATATATATATATATATATATATATATATATATATATATATATATATATAGCAGTGAAACTAAATTTTTCTGGTGTGTTCAAAATCAGCGACAAGAATTTTGAGCAACGGCGCGTTATCAAGTTATTTTTCAGACTTGGGCCTAGGGCACAAAACTTCAACAAACTTGTGTATTGTATGCCAAGGAGCCCTGTGTATTGTCAAGAGCCCATTATAGGTGGCGAGTCTTAAATTTTTGAAAACGATTCGGAAACAAAGCGATATAACCGAGAATGGTACACTCCAACATCTCCACTGCCCCAAAAATAGTCAGAATGAGCAAATCTGGGGGACCGAACATCAGGAACAGCTGTATGCTGCATCAAGTGCAATGCACCTTGACGCACGGCCAATTTAATTAGTAATTTTTGGTAAGTAAAAACATCACTGCGAATCCCTAGCCCCTTATTCATTAGATTTGAGTCCCTGTATCAAGTATTGTTATGAAGAGTGAACAAAACGTCTCCAGCTCCTATGTAACTTGTAACTAATTATTAATAACTAGTAACTGTTAACTAATTTTCTTTTCTTTTTAATATTCTTCTCCACAGGTCCACTATACAACTTTGTGCATACCTTATACTTACCTAAGGCTAAATGAATCATGAACGGTCTCGCGCTATCTGATTATTGCGAACGTTCACCGAAAGATGGTCTGCGTTGCATGTGATTTGCATTCGATATAGACGCACTATATATACGCACACACACACACACACACACACACACACACACACATATATATATATATATATATATACTGATCCGACAGAGATTGAAGACAAAAGCAGGTGCAGAAACAAGAACGAATGTTAATTTTGGCAAATATGCAGGTTGCAGCAGGCAGGCAGCAGGTTGAGCGTCCCACATAAGATTGTGGAACCCAACGGTCGGGGGTGTATAATTCCTGACTACTGTTGTCTCATTGGACGCAATCTAAAGAAATAAAAAATTGCAATAATAAGCCATCCAACGAGAAGTCGGCGAAAGTGTGGGTTGTTTGATTGTAGAGAGGGACTCCCTATTCTTGACGAGAGAGCATATGTCGGTACCCTGATGAGTCTAACCACTAACAGATGAAACATGTGTTTTCCAATGTGAGGGATGGGTGTATATATATATATATATATATATATATATATATATATATATATATATATATATACTGATCCGACAGAGATTGAAGACAAAAGCAGGTGCAGAAACAAGAACGAATGTTAATTTTGGCAAATATGCAGGTTGCAGCAGGGAGGCAGCAGGTTGAGCGTCCCACATAAGATTGTGGAACCCAACGGTCGGGGGTGTATAATTCCTGACTACTGTTGTCTCATTGGACGCAATCTAAAGAAATAAAAAATTGCAATAATAAGCCATCCAACGAGAAGTCGGCGAAAGTGTGGGTTGTTTGATTGTAGAGAGGGACTCCCTATTCTTGACGAGAGAGCATATGTCGGTACCCTGATGAGTCTAACCACTAACAGATGAAACATGTGTTTTCCAATGTGAGGGATGGGTGGGGCTTCCTCCCAGTCAAGAAACTAACGAATGTTCATTTTGGCGGAGACGCAGGTTGTTGAGCGTTCCACATGAGATTGTGGAACCCAACGTTCGGGGGTGTATTACTCCTGACTACTGTTGTCTCATTGGACGCAATCTAATGAAATCAAAAAATTGCAATTATAAGCCATCCGACTTAGGTCGGCGAAAGTGTGGGTTGTTTGATTGTGGAGAGGGGCTCCCTATTCTTGACGAGAGAGCATATGTCTAAACCTTTTTGACTGCCGCGAACATTCACCGTAGGATGGCGCGAGTTTCATTGAGATTGCGACCCGCCATCGATATGACCAGTTGACTTGGTCTTGCTCTGTTCGTTTCGTTTCAGCTGTCTCCCTGCGTTTAGCTCGAGCCCAGCTGATGACGGCTGTGAGGCCAGAAACCGGTCCTGGGAGGTACTTGTCTCGGCATGGTGACGGCGACTGATTTGAGACGAGCAGAGGTACGTGGAAGTATTCAAATATCTCTCTCCACGGCCCCACTACACTATCTTTTGAGCAAACCTTATACCTACATCCCAGGTTGTGGGAAGAATGTGTCGCGTAGTTTTTGACTGTCGCGAACATTCACCGTAGGATGGCGCGAGTTTCATTGAGATTGCGGCCCGCCATCGATATGACCAGTTGACTTGGTCTTGCTCTGTTCGTTTTGTTTCAGCTGTTTGAAACTGTCTGTCTGCAACAGACAGCTGTCTTTCTCTGCGTTGAGCTCGAGCCCAGCTGATGACGGCTGTGAGGCCAGAAACCGGTCCTGGGAGGTACTTGTCTCGGCATGATGACGGTGACTGATTTGAGACGAGCAGAGGTACATGGAAGTACGGATGAAAAATTTCTGTTTTTCATATATATATATATATATATATATATATATATATATATATATATATATATATATATATATATATATATATATATATATATATATATATATAATTGATCTAAATAAACATCTTTTAAAAACACTTGTTAACTCTCCCCCAGATCTTGAATTGCAAAAATTTTATGATATTAAATTAAACGAAACTTTAGCATTATTATTGCATTATGCGCACGTAATATACTTTCTGTAAATATTTGCAAGCAATAAACCCTAACGCGGGTGGATCTAATGCAATTAATATTGAAATGAGTCGTATGTGCTGTCCATATATTCTTCAAACGTTGGTACACATTATTAATTCATGTCTGCTACAGAGAATTTGTTAGGATATGTGGAAAATATTTAAAATAATATTTGCTTAAAAAAAAAGGCAGATCTTTATTTGCTTTAATTCAAAATTAATAAAATCATTCTTGTTGGATTACCCTCTATTATAATAAAAGTCATTTTATCCACTGAACCTTCAGATATCACAAAAATAAACTCATTACATAAACGTAGTCGCATCAAACCTGCCCAACAAGAAGCACAAAAAAAGAAGAAGAAAATAAACGACGGCAACACTTTCATATAGACCTTTTTACTGGAGCAACATTCAACCGACTCACGCCGGAATTTTTACTGCTCCGAATTTCATCAGAGGCCGCTCGTAACTTCCGTCTAGTTTTTTTCGCCGCAGAACATAAACTTTTCAAAAGAGATCTTATGAAAGTATTTTATATTACCACATTTTTGCCTACGTCTTTCTTTTGTGTCGGGCTGCTGCCTCGCAACCCACACCGGCTTTAATTTAATCTCGGGCCTTAACTATTCCGTTATTTGCGTTGTATTCGCTTCGTTTTTTTTTGTTTTTTGTTTTGTGTAAATAGAAACTTTGGCCGAGAGCGTGCACCTCATTACCTTATGAAAATATTTTTCAAACACTCACTTGTTTTAGTAATGGACGGAAAAAAGTAGCTGGTGTTTTTGTTATTAAACTACTTCATTTAATTCTACCTTGAACCATTTTGAAGGTCGTGGAAGTCGAAAAGATTTAATTCCTCGACGCATGTTTCGCCAACCATGTCAACATCATAAGGAGACAATTTAAGATTAAATCATCTCATAAATTATTTATTATATTTCAGGTCATGACCATGATATTGAAAAATTGACAATAAGAACATTTAAATCGAGATGTCTAAAGAATATAGATATGAATTTATTAAATGAACTTTTACAATTGTGCTTTTGAACATTTTTTTGTCATAAATGGAATGATCATTTATAAGTTTTATAACAAAACTATTTGTATTTTTATTTCTTTCCTTATAACTAAAAAGTTATATCAAATTGAAAATAAAATTTTAAACCTAACCTATGACAGGTCGACAATTCCCGAAAAAAACCCGAACCATTGTGACCTCACAATTGTACCGAAAGTTGTTATTTAGGTTTTCGACGTTATACCCATATATCTTGAAAAGTAAGTTCATAATGAAATCAGATTAGGGTTTCTTTTGTTTTTTGCATTAGTTTTTATAACCTTTATTTATATTATTCAATTCGAAGTGTACAGAAATGTGTGCGATCAGTTGGATGAACAACTAACTAGTTAAATTAAGGACTGGCAAAGCAGTTTTCCATGGAATCAAAACAAACATCTGAAGGAGTATGCAAAAAAAAAGAAAATGGAAAAGCAAACCTACTATCCAAACAAAAAGCAAAGAATATGGTATATTTCTATTCTAAATAAAAACAAAACAGTTAAAATTCTTTAGTTTTTAGTTTTTAGATGCAGAATTTATTGCTCTTTTGTGCTCCGCTATAAAATACAGGGTGTTCTATTTCAAATTCCTACATAACATGCCTTTTTAAGTTTTCTTAAATGGGCACTATTTTGTAAACACCCTGTATGCGATAAATTCATTCTCATGTCATATTATCATAAAGAAACCTATTAAGGAACCGTGTTCAAAAATACAGATATCTAGCTGTGCTGGTTGTAAAAAGAAATATTTTTATATTCAGGGATGTTTCTAGCCAAATTTTTTATTTCCGAAATCGCTCAAGGTAGAAGAATGGATAACATATGTTACGTAAAAAAGTTTCACAATACCTCATATAATCCAAAAATATAATATTATATAGGGTATACTATTTAAAAAAATCTAAGTTGGTATCAGTAGATTTGGCAACACCGCAGTACAGAAAATCTTTTAAATGGAGAGCTCATGTTTATTTACATCTAAAATTTCAAATTTTTACTGTAAGTAGTTCTCCCTAAATGCCTAATGTACCAGTCACCGTGAGTCACCTTGTATAATATATACAATACAACGATATAAATCAAAATAGTTTAAACTTGTCCAATTTAAAAAATGTTACTACAACTACTTGTACGAAAAACATTTGGTTGTGATTAATAATGATTTTGTCTGTGCCTCTATTGCCTTGACACATCTTTTCTTTTCAATGCCTGTTTTTTATATCTTATTTGATATTATACGTACAATAATATATTTTTCAATTTCCATTTATTGCCTATAGGATTATTACATGTAATATAGCCTAGTCTATGTGTACCATGGGTTAAATAAAAATTAGTGCTGTATCAGTACTTCTGCCATCTCGGTCCTTTTACAGTGATTTTATATGAGTTTTCTATTATATTATAATATATTGGTATTTTCTGTATTAATCATTACTGAAATAAAATAATTATTCTCGATTTCATCTTTTTTCCCGGCTGGATTTTAATGAAGTGCTTTTTTTAATGACTTCATTCCTCCAAAAATTTGTAGGCAATGCAGGTTGTATGCATTTGTAGGCGATGCAGGCGGTTGATAACCGCCCTCTGCATTATTCTAAACAGATTTTCTTAGAAGTCCCAGAATGTTGATGTTATTTTTCAGATTCTTTATATATTATATATAATTAATATAATTAAATATTATTATTATTATTAATATATATATATATATATATATATATATATATATATATATATATATATATATATATATATATATATATATATATATATATATATATATATATATCCAGTATACCCCGCCTAAGGTACTGACGGGTCACGGGTGGTGGATAGTGAAAGTTCCATTAGATATTAATGGACAGCTGCGAATATCCCAAAATAAGCAGCCCCGAACCAATGCAAAAAAGAAAACTAAATCCACTTAGCGTCTGACTTGTATCAAGCGGCTGAGTGGTCAGCGTCTGTTCACCAGTGGTGCGGCTGATATTTAAATTCTGGAACTAACCCCTCCAGTCTTAACCTCTGAACCATCATGGTTCAAACCTTTAATTCAAAGTACAAGATGAAGCGTTCTAGTAATTACAAAATTACTCCAGGAGGTAGACAATCCTCTGCCAGCTTTGCTGGTACAACCGGACTTTCGGATTCTGGGGCGTCCGGGTTTAAACGTAAAATCTTTCAGAGGGAGTCGGAGACCTCTGGCCAACGTCTGAAACCGAAAATAAAAACTTTCTTTGGAACGGTAAATATCAATTCTCTCCTGCGTCCAGGAAAACTACACCAATTGGGGCGAATATTAAATCAGCAAAAAATCCAAATTTTTAGCTTTGCAAGAAACCAGATTGATAGATGATAACACCTTGGAATTCGGCAACTACAGACTTTTTAAAAGTAAAACGGACAAAAGAATACTCAAAAATACACCACATCTCGGTGTTGCTTTCGCTATCTCAAGAAACATTCTTGGTTCTATACTAATGTCCAGCCAGTAAATAATCGCCTTATGTCACTATCCCTCAAGTGTGCTAACAAAAACTATACATTAATCAATGTACACCTCCCAGTTAACGAAGAAAATAAATCTAATCCTGAAAAAGTAAATAAGTCCTGGGAAATTCTGGAAAAGACTATCTCTGAAATTCCCTCTAACCATGTAAAAATCCTATTGGGTGATTTCAACGCCCAACTAGGGAAAGAAAAAAGTACAGGAAAACAGTCGGCAGTTTTCGCGCTCATAAATGGACTAATCATAATGGTAGAAGATTGGTTGAACTATGTTCGCAGTTTAATCTAAAAATAATGTCAACCCATTTTAAGAAGAAAATATCAAAACAAAAGACCTGGAGGTGCCCAAACACGTACATGGGTGAATTTCAAATTGACCATGTTGCCATTTCGTACCCCAATTATAAAGAGATTTTGAATGTTCAAGTCAGGAAAGGAGCAAATATAGATACGGATCACTACTTGACTAGAATCAAACTTAGCTTAAAACCTCAAAAACTTATTCAAAAGGGGCTGCTAATACCAAAGTTTGACCCAATGAAAATAAAACCAGCCCTAACAGAAGAGCTTGAGAAACAACCTGCACAGAACTGGCAAGAATTAAAACAAAAAATTATTAAAACAGCCTTAAAGTTGGTCCCTTTACAAAAACATAGAAAACATCCATGGAGGGATGAAGTTTGCGAACAAGCAGTATTAAGCCGAAGTAAAGCATTCAAAGATTGGAACAGTCAAAAAACAGCAATAAATTATAACATTTTTTTGGAAGTAAGAAAAGAAACATCGAAGCTAATTAGACAAACTAAAAGAAAATATGAAAACAATCAACTTAATGAAATAGAAAAAGATTTCCAAAAAAATAACACCCGAAACTTTTACAAAACATTTAAAACTAAATTAACAGGCTTTCAACCGCAGATCCTATGCTTTCAAAAGGAAAACGGACAATTAGCTCTAAATAACCAAGACAATTGCAAAGAACTTGCGAAAAATTTTGAATAAATACTAAACTGTCCTGAGCCCTTAAACAAATTACCAACACTAAACCCTAAACAAACAAATCCAGATTCATTACCACCGAATGAAGAGGAAATAATTAGGCAAATAAAGCGGCTTAAAAATAACAAAGCTTCTGGTGAAGATGGAATCACTGCTGAACTTTTGAAATCCGCTGGTCCAGGTACAATCAAGGAAATAACCAAAATTCTACAAGAAGTTTGGCGAACCGAATGGATTCCGGAAGACTGGAAAGATGCTCTAATCCATCCACTTCTCCCAGTTTGTTACAAGATTCTATCTCAATGTCTACTAGACAACAGCACAGGGACAGTTAGAACCGAACATTGGTGAATATCAAGCAGGTTTTCGACCGGGCAGATCCTGCCCTGGACAGATCCTGAATCTAAAGTTGATTCTAAGACATCAAAAACTGTACAATAAAAATCTCGTCTGTACATTTGTGGATTTCAAAAAAGCATATGATTCTATTGACCGCGAATCTTTATTCCGAATCTTGAAAGAACAAGGACTAGATCTGAAAACGCTGGCAATTATTAAAGCAACATTAACTAACACAAGGTCAAAAGTTAAATTCATGGGTGACATCTCAGAGCCCTTCGAAATTAAAACTGGAGTGAGACAAGGGGATGGACTCTCGCCACTCTTATTTAACTGTGTTCTAGAAAAAGTAATACAGGAGTGGCGTGAAAAAAAGTCGGCCCTGAATATTGACCAGCCCATTAAACTGGGGAGAACCAACATCAAAATTGATTGTCTGGCATTTGCTGATGATCTAGCAATTTTGGCTCAAGATGTATTAACGGCACAGAAACAGATTGAAATTTTAAAAGAAACAGCAGAAAAGGTAGGACTCCAAATTTCCTTTGAAAAAACACAATACATGACCTGCAACAGACTAAGAACACCATTTCTAAAAACAAAATATGGTAACATCAGACGAGTCTCTCAATTCAAATATTTGGGTGAAAAAATCTTGGAAAATGGGTTGGAAAAAGCGGCCAATAAGGATAGATGTCAAAAAATGGAAACGGCATTGAGACTTACACAAAATATTTACAACAAAAAATGCCTATCGAAAAACACAAAACTGAGACATTACAACACAGTTATTAAGCCAGAATGTCTATATGCTGCAGAAACGCTCATTTTGAATAGAAAGAGGGACATCGAGGACATTGAAAAGAAGGAAAGAAAAATCATAAGAAAAATCCTAGGCCCCAAACAAATAAATAGTACAACATACCGCCTTCGAGAAAATCAAGAAATCAAACAATACACAGATATACATAGCGATATGAGAAAAAGAAGACTTAAGTTTTACGGACACATCAAACGGATGAATCCGAGTAGGCTAACTAGACAAACAGTCGAATTCTATGAAAATAGGAGTAGAGCTAAAGTAGAAATAATTAAATGGATTGCGCCAATTAAAGAGGACCTAAGATCAGCAAATATTACACAAAGTGAAATTCAGGATAGGGCTGTTCAGGATAGAGGCTGTTCAGGATAGAGGCTGTTCAGACACAAGGTTAACGTTTAGAAGGTTGGCCAGAGAGAAAAATGTAGGAAGACTGGAACAACTTGGTCTGACGAAAGGAAAAAAGCTAATATATATATATATATATATATATATATATATATATATATATATATATATATATATATATATATATATTATCAGTGTTTGAAATTATCAATGGCACAAGATGACCCCTTCTGTATCCCATTCATTTCCAGCTTGGGATCTGTATATTTTTACATTTTATCTTCGGCCGTCTTTTGAATGTTGTGGGTGTTTCGAAGGTTATGTCGATTAGGAATGTTGTTTTCTTCTTTTTGTCCAATAATATAATGTCCGGCCTATTACAGTGCACGCTTTTATCGGTTATTTCTGTTCGGTTGTAATATAACCGGAAATCGGCTGATTCTAGTACCGCCTCTGGGGTGTATTTATAATAAGGAACTCGCTTTGTTATAAGTCTGTTACGAGTTGCAAGCTCTTAGTAATGTCTGAATGATTGTGGCATGTTCATATATTTTCTTTCCTTTATTCCCATTATTTTTCCTTAAAAAATTTTTACAAACTTTTAACGTTAACATTTCGGAGGGTCCTCTCCCCCCGTTTTCAAAACTAAACAAAAAAATAAATTATATTAATTTGTAATATATAAAATAAGTCAAGTAAGTGAAAGTAAATATATTTTTTTGTATATGTCAACGATACTTACATTGACAACAATAGATTTTCATGACAGTGACATACTACCAATATACATACATATATATATATATATATATATATATATATATATATATATATATATATATATATATATATATATATATATATATATATATATACATATATATATATATATATATATATATATATATATATATATATATATATATATATATATGTATATATATATATATATATATATATATATATATATATATATATATATATATATATATTTATTCACGTATGGGCCCTGGTGGACCACGCGAAGTACAATCTGAGGCGTTTGTTGTTGATAGCCTTCCTTTGTGCCCATACTGATTTCATTCTTTCGCTATGAGCTTGTTTCCTTTCGTCCGACCAAGTTGTTCCAGTCTTCCTACATTTTTCTCTCTGGCCAACCTTCCAAACGTTAACCTTGTGTCTGAAACAGCCTCTATCCTGAATTTCACTTTGTGTAATATTTGCTGATCTTAGGTCCTCTTTAATTGCAGCAATCCATTTAATTATTTCTACTTTAGCTTTACTCCTATTTTCATAAAATTCGACTATTTGTCTAGTTAACCTACTCGGATTTATCCGTTTTATGTGTCCGTAGAACTTAAGTCTTCGTTTTCTCATATCGCTATGTATATCTGTGTATTGTTTGATTTCTTGGTTTTCTCGAAGTCGGTATGTTGTGCTATTTATTTGTTTGGGCCCTAGGATTTTTCTTATGATTTTTCTTTCCTTCTTTTCAATGTCCTCGATGTCCCTCTTTCTATTCAAAATGAGCGTTTCCGCAGCATATAGACATTCTGGCTTAATAACTGTGTTGTAATGTCTCAGTTTTGTGTTTTTAGATAGGCATTTTTTGTTGTAAATGTTTTGTGTAAGTCTCAATGCCGTTTCCATTTTTTGACATCTACCCTTATTGGCCGCTTTTTCCAACCCACTTTCCATGATTATTTCACCCAAATATTTGAATTGAGAGACTCGTCTGATGTTACCATATTTTGTTTTTAGAAATGGCGTTCTTAGTCTGTTGCAGGTCATGTATTGTGTCTTTCCAAAGGAAATTTGGAGTCCTACATTTTCGGCTGTTTCTTTTAGGATTTGAATCTGTTTCTGTGCCGTTAATACATCTTGAGCTAAAATTGCTAGATCATCAGCAAATGCCAGACAATCAATTTTGATGTTAGTTCTCCCCAGTTTAATGGGCTGGTCAATATTCAGGGCCGACTTTTTTTCACGCCACTCCTGTATTACTTTTTCTAGAACACAGTTAAATAAAAGTGGCGAGAGTCCATCCCCTTGTCTCACTCCAGTTTTAATTTCGAAGGGCTCCGAGATCTCACCCATGAATTTAACTTTTGACCTTGTGTTAGTTAACGTTGCTTTAATAATTGCCAGCGATTTCAGATCTAGTCCTTGTTCTTTCAAGATTCGGAATAAAGATTCGCGGTCAGTAGAATCATATGCTTTTTTGAAATCCACAAATGTACAGACGAGATTTTTATTGTACAGTTTTTGATGTCTTCAATCAACTTCAGATTTAGGATCTGTTCAGGGCAGGATCTGCCCGGTCGAAAACCTGCTTGATATTCACCAATGTTCGATTCTAACTGTCCCTGTGCTCTGCTTAGTAGACATTGAGATAGAATCTTGTTACAAACTGGGAGAAGAGATATCCCTCTATAGTTGTTTACATCCGTTCTATCTCCTTTCTTATGTAGTGGATGGATTAGAACATCTTTCCAATCTTCCGGAATCCGTTCGGTTCGCCAAACTTCTTGTAGAATTTTGGTTATTTCCCTGATTGTACCTGGACCAGCGGATTTCAAAAGTTCAGCAGTGATTCCATCTTCACCAGAAGCTTTTTTATTTTTAAGCTGCTTGATTTGCCTAATTATTTCATCTTCATTCGGTGGTAATGAATCTGGGTTTGTTTGTTTAGGCTTTAGTGTTGCTAATTTGGTTAAGGGCTCAGGACAGTTTAGTATTTGTTCAAAATATTTCGCAAGTTCTTTGCAATTATCTTGGTTATTTAGAGCCAATTGTCCGTTTTCCTTTTGGAAGCAAACACTTTGCGGTTGATAGCCTGTTACTTTAGTTTTAAATGTTTTGTAAAAGTTTCGAGTGTTATGTTTTTGGAAATCTTTTTCTATTTCATTAAGTTGATTGTTTTCATATTTTCTTTTAGTTTGTCTAATTAGCTTCGATGTTTCTTTTCTTACTTCCAAAAATATGTTATAGTTTATTGCTGTTTTTTGACTATTCCAATCTTTGAATGCTTCACTTCGGCTTAATACTGCTTGCTCGCAAACTTCATCCCACCACGGATGTTTTCTACGTTTTTGTAAAGGGACCAACTTTAAGGCCGTTTTAATAATTTTTTGTTTCAATTCTTGCCAGTTCTGTGCTGGTTGTTTATCAAGTTCTTCTGTTAGGGCTGGTTTTATTTTCGTTGGGTCAAACTTTGGTATTAGTAGCCGCTTTTGAATAAGTTTTCGAGGTTAAGCTAAGTTTGATTCTAGTCAAGTAATGATCCGTGTCTATATTTGCTCCTTTCCTGACTTGAACATTCAAAATCTCTTTATAATTGGGGTACGAAATGGCAACATGGTCAATTTGAAATTCACCCATGTACGTGTTTGGGCACCTGCAGGTTTTTTGTTTTGATATTTTCTTCTTAAAATGGGTTGACATTATTTTTAGATTAAACTGCGAACATAGTTCAACCAATCTTCTACCATTATGATTAGTCCATTTATGAGCGCGAAAACTGCCGACTGTTTTCCTGTACTTTTTTCTTTCCCTAGTTGGGCGTTGAAATCACCCAATAGGATTTTTACATGGTTAGAGGGAATTTCAGAGATAGTCTTTTCCAGAATTTCCCAGGACTTATTTACTTTTTCAGGATTAGATTTATTTTCTTCGTTAACTGGGAGGTGTGCATTGATTAATGTATAGTTTTTGTTAGCACACTTAAGGGATAGTGTCATAAGTCGATTATTTACTGGCTGGACATTTGTTATAGAACCAAGGATGTTTCTTGAGACAGTGAAAGCAACACCGAGATGTGGTGTATTTTTGAGTATTTTTTGTCCGTTTTACTTTTAAAAAGTCTGTAGTTGCCGAATTCCAAGGTGTTATCATCAGTCAATCTAGTTTCTTGCAAAGCTAAAATTTTGATTTTTTGCTGATTTAATGTTCGCCCCAATTCGTGTAGTTTTCCTGGACGCAGGAGAGAATTGATATTTAGCGTTCCAAATAAAGTTTTTGTTTTCGGTTTCAGACGTTGGCCAGAGGTCTCCGATTCCCTCTGAAAGATTTTGCGTTTAAGCCCGGACGCCCCAGAATCCGAAAGTCCGGTTGGACCAGCAAAGCTGGCAGAGGATTGTCTACCTCCTGGGGTAATTTTGTAATATATATATATATATATATATATATATATATATATATATATATATATATATATATATATATATATATATAGGTAATTTTTACTGTGTCATAGTTTATTGTATTGATTGTGTATTCAAATATTTAAATGTTTTTAATTGTATTTTTTAGAATCGGGAACCATATTGAATATAAATCTACCGAAGGCATAGCAATATAGTTATTTTTATTTAAATTAATTATAGCGGTTTCTTTTAATCTTTTGTATTTTGTTACCGATTCTTTTAATACCGTTTTGGAATTATTCCAATTGATTTTATGACCTGATTCCCATGCGTGTTGACAAATTCTAGATTTATTAAAATCGGCCTTTCTAAGAAGGTTTTTATGCTCTTTTACTCAAACATCTAACGGTCTAGATGTCTCACCTATATAGAATTTGCCACATTCGCAGGGAATTTTATATACCACATTTTTGGTATTTTGGTATTTTGTTGTTTAGTTTGTAGATCTAAGATTATTTTTTGTTTTAAAAAATGTGTCGTTCTTATGTTGTATTTATTTCCTACTTTTTTAATTGTGTTAGAAATACCGCGGATATAAGGAATTGTGAGATTAATTGTTTGATAGTTATTATTATTGTTATTAATAACTTGTCTGTTTTGTCTAGTATCAAAATTTTTAAACGATTTATCTATAATATTTTTTGGGTAATTGTTTTTTATTAAGATGTTTTTATGTGATTTGTTTCTTTTTGTAGTGTATCACTGCCGGTACAAACAAGTTTTGCTCTGTCATATAAACTTTTAATTACTCCTGTTTTGACCGATTTTGTGTGATTTGAAAAGAAATTGAGATACCTATCTGTGTTTGTCGGTTTTCTGTAAACTGTAGTTTTTAATGTGTTGTTTTGTTTTAATATTAAAGTGTCGAGGAATGGCAATTTATTCTCCTTCTCCATATCTAAAGTAAACTTAATTGTAGGCTCTCGAGAATTTATATTTTGTAAAAAAGTATTTAGATCGTCAATGCTATGTTGCCATATAGCAAAAATAGTATTAACATATCTAAGCCATATTAATGGCTTTTTAAGAGATTTATTTAATTTGTCATTCTCGAGTTCCTCCATAAAGATATTACTCATCAAAGGAGAACGAGAAGAACCCATTGCCATTCCGAAAATTTGTTGATAATAATTATTTTGTAATTGAAAATATGTGGTTTTTAAGCACAGAGTCAATAATTCCAAAATTGTATTTATGTTTAGTTTAGTGCGGTCTTTTAATGTTGTGTCATGTTCTAATCTCTTTCTAACTATTAAAAGTGTTTTATCAACTGGTACATTAGTAAATAAACTTACCACGTCAAAACTAACCATTAAATTTTTGTTTGTAATTTTAATGTTCGAAATTGTTTCTAAAAAATCTGAAGTATTTTTAATACATGAATTTGTTCTACCCGAAAGTGGATTTAAAATGTTTAATAAAAATTTTGCTCGTTTATAACATGGGGAATCTATACTACTAACTATAGGGCGAAGTGGTATATTAGTTTTGTGTATTTTTGGTAAACCATAGAAATTAGGTGGTTTACAATAATGTGGTGTAAGTTGTGATTTGTAGATCTGTAAATTCACGTTTGTGTTTGTATAATGTATTGTAAATTTGTCTCTCTATTTTTAATGTTGGATCTGTGGGTATTTTAATGTAATTTACATAAGAACAGGTATTTTTGATATTTTTTGGGTTTTAGATAGTGGCGAAAAACCCAAATAAAGGAAAAAAAATGCAAGCTCTTGATGGTCTATACTGGCCACTTGGTTATGACGGTTAAGGTAGTCTGTCGGGGAGAGTCTACTACATGCACTTAGTATATGTTGGATTATTTCAGACTTTTTGTGACATTCCCTACATTTGTCATTTGACGCTCGTGCATCCTTAACGATATATTTTTGGTAGTTCGTAGTGTGCACGACTTAATCCTAATTTGCACACATAAAACCCTCAGTCTCTGGTAGAGATGGTCAAGATCATGGGGGTGTCTACCGCGCAGAGTCATATTTTTACACTCTTGAATAATCATTGCAGTTGTATGAATGCTCTCATTTTGTCGATCCTGTTTTTTCAGATTCAGAGGCGTGTACTTATCATCAGCCAAACAAACGCTGGCATATAGCGGGCATTCGATCATTCTTTGATAGAACTATGCTCTCAAGCTGGATATTTGTTTTTCGTGTATACTAAATATATTTATTATACCTCTTCATCCTTTTCAGTTCGTGTTAATATAAGTCGTTTTTTACTATTGTGTGGGTGGTGTTTCCTATATTGTGTAGGTAGTTCTAATTATGCGATGTACCTTTTCGATATATTTGTTTGACCACGATATAATTCTAAATAAATTTGTCAAGATTGGTATAGCAAAAGGATTTAGAGCTTTTACTATATTCCGGCTATCTCGGTCAGATCTACATATGCTTTTAAGTTTGGGAGTTAGTTAAAGTTTCCTTAATGAGTGTATGCTCACATAAGTATCATGCTAACTTTCTTGGACTATTATATACTAAGGTATTTATACACGTGTCCCTTCTGTATGGGCTCTATATATTCTTGTTCTGCAGTGACAAACCTATCCATCTCTAACTTAGACCCTCTCTATATATTAATAGTTCTACATTTATCCACTCCAAACTGCATGTTAATATGAGTTGTAAATTCTTCTACAACCCGAATGAGTTGCAATTTAATTGGTTATAATGCATACAGTTTTAAATCATCTATATATAGCAGGTGCGATACATTTTGATTTTGCAGTTTGTGTCCGATTTGCGTCCCTTTAAGTAGATTAGAAAAAGGGTTCAATGCCAGGAAAACCATAAAGGACTCAGCGAATCCCCCTGAAATATGCCACTCTTCACTCTGATTTCCTCAGTTTGGTGGTATTTCCATTTTGTAAAAAGTAAATAATGGTGCACCACTATTTTATCAGTTCTTGAAGTGTGTTTACTAAAGCTGGGTAGACTTTATATATTGTTAGAATCTTAATTAGCCAAGAGTGTGGTATCGAGTCGAAAGCCTTCTTACCAGAAGGTAAGGAAGATGGTAAGGTTACCATCAAAATAACTATTACCATCAATATAAGATATATTTGATTTTTTTTCCGAGAATAAGTTGTTCTTTACATCCCTTTACATCCCGTCATTCCCTTTCGACATTCTAAATGAATAGCAAAAGGGATAAAAAATGAAAAATGTTTGTCCATGTGTTCTGTGAGAAGTACAGTGAAACACAATGCTAGTAGTTTTTATATCGTTTGAATGCAGGTAATTGGCCGGTATTTCGCTAGATTATTTGAGAAATTATCTCCTGATAATGCGGGATGCACGGTTAGCGAAACGTGCGTCGAGAATTTAAAAAAGTGATTTGGTGTTTATTCCATTAAGGTTCCAATAGAAGAATTGATCTAATATGAATATTTCAGAAATATTTTTAATTATCTCTATACTTTTTTTATCTGCATTTTGCTATCAATTTTCTATTACGGAATATTGCAGTTCTACAAATACAGCTTTTGAAATGAATATTCACCTCGCTAATTCAATGGAACCGGCAGCGTCGAGTTAAAAGATGTTGTGCCTCGCGGATAATTGCAATGAGATTCCATTTCGCAAGTTTCGCGAAAGGAAAAGTTCGGAAATTTATTTTCCCTTTGATCCGCGCCTTTTTCTTGTTTCGACTTTTCTACTTTGAACATTTCGTTTAGATTAGGAAGATGTTTTTAGTGCACCAATATTTAGAGAAGTGTAATTACTGGAAATATCTGTCTGGATGGGGAAATGAGAAAACTTGGGCTAGGTCGGGTCTTTTCTTTTGACATTATTTGTTCGTTTAAAATCAGATCTAGTAAATGATTGATGATTATTTAACAAGTAAGAACTTTTTAATCGAAGATGTGATAAACATCATAAAGAGAGCAAAAAAAGGAGAGACAGTCACCAAGAGACGTCTCCCTATCTTCATGCTAATTTTTCGTAAAGAACAGGACATATGAAAAAAAGAGAGTATATGAAATTCAAACGATTTTGAGAATGAAAGTAAAGATCGAACCTCTACGAAAACGATCTGCTTTGATTCCACAATGCAAAAGATGTCAAAGTTATGGGCACACCCAAAAATAACTGCTTCAAAGTACCACGATGTGTTAGATGTGCTGGGAAGCATAAAACTAGCGAAAGCAGTCATCCAAAGAGGCGAGCATTTAAATGTTTCAACTGCAATGAAACGCATCCTCCTAACTATCGAGGATGCATAGTTACCAAGGTATTTCCAAATATTAGGAATGACACAGTTTGCAAACAGAAGCTAAACATGAGAAGTCCAAATGTGTCAGAACCCAGAACCCAGAACCCAGACGATCACATGGAAACCAGTAAAAAAGCATGTCACAGACGACAATACATTCGCCCTAACTACGAGAGGCAGCAAAATCAAACCAAAGAAAAACGATCAAGAGAAGCCTGATGCAATCACCCAAATTGCAAAAACTCATCATAAAACTTGACCAACAAGAAAGGACCAATAAAATGACCCTTGATATAATAGACAAACTAGAAAGCGGCAATAAGGGAGCTGCTGCTAATAGGAAGAATTAATGGACAATTCAATCAGAATAGTAGCCTGGAATACCAATGAGCTAATATAAAGATCCCATGATCTCGAAATATTTCAATGGAAAGATAGAATTGATGTAGCTCTAATCTCAGAGACACACCTGACCAAAACAAATTATTGTAAAATAAGAGGATACAAAGTCAAATTACACTGACCGCTCGGATCCACCAGGAAAAGGCAGATCAGCATTGATAATCAAAGAAAACATAAAACACTATGTAAATGCTTAATATGAGACCCCTGAGATAAAATCTAAAGACAGATGAAATCTAAAGACATCGCAATTGCTGCAATATATTGCCCAACAGGAAAGTCGCCAAAGGAGAAACAGTTTACTTGCTTCTTCAGGTCACTAGGAGATTGCTTTATTATCGAAGCTGACTTTAATGCCAAGCACATCTACAGGGGTTCTGCTAACATTACGCCGAAAAGAAGACAACCTTACGGAGCTGCAAAGATAATGACCTACCACATTCAATCAACAGCTAAACCAACGTACTGGCCCACGGATATAAATAAAGTGCCAAACTTCTTCGTGCTGCGCAACATTGCATCTTCATATGTCACCATTAAAGAAAGCTTTTACTTGGCATCTGACTACTCAGAAACTGTGCTCTCACTAAGTGAGTCCGCAATTACTAAGCAACAACCCCCGTATATTACTAACAGGAAAACTAATTGGGACGGATTTTGAACAGAACTTGGATAGATAATTGAGCTACATATAACTCTGAAGACGAAAGAGCAGCTAGACTACCAAGTTGAAAAATTAGTCTTTGACCTGCAGCAAGCTGCGTGCAATAATACACCCAAACTGAAGCCCAAAATAACAGGATTGAACTACATCAAGGAAATTCGAGATACACGAAAAAAGATAAGCTCGAAAAACATAGCAGCAAACTCGATCCCCGGATGACATAAGACTGCTAAATAAACTATGTAAACGGCTAAAAGATGAAATCACAATAATCAAGAATGAAAGCTTTGACTACTAAGGAAACTACTCGTTATGAAAAGCGACCAAATATTTGAACAGGTCAAAGAACCATGACCCACCTATTGATAAAAGCGATTATAAATATTCACAGAAATATTAACTGAATATATAGAGAATACTTTCCAGTCTCATCCACTGACTGGCTTGGAAGAAATTACTCAATTAAACGAATCAACACAGCAGAGATTGTCAGAACCATTGGCAAACATCTTAATTCAAAGAAAACTCCAGGTTATGACCTAATAAGAGTGCAAATGGTCAGGGAATTACCACGTCAAACTATTATGAAACTGGTTCATCTTTTCAACGCAGTCTTACGGATCAGGTACGTGCCAGTGCAATGGAAGATTGCTGAAGTTATAATGATCCTGGAAGCTGGCAAACTACCTGAAGACAAAACATCATACCGCACAATATCCTTGTTGCTGATTATATCCAAGTTGTTTGAAATATGACACTTCAAACCCATTATAGACAAGAAGTATTTTATCCAATGCATTAGTTTGAATTCCGCAATAAACACTCGATAATTGATTAAGTACATCGAATCACTGATGTAATCGAGAGAACACTATGATAGAAAAATATCTGTGCAATGATATTCCTCTATGTGGCCCAAGCATTCGATCGAGTGTGGCACCAGCGCTTCGAAAACAAGCTAGAAAAATATCTACTTCAACTAATGAGCCAAATTTATCAATCCTACATCAATGACCTTCACTTTAGAATCAAGCATGGTGAAGAACATTCAGATCTTAAAAATATATGTGCTGGAGCGGGCTCGGACCTGTCCTTTATTTGCTGTACACCAGCGATATTCCGCAGAGCAGTGGAATAATGACGGCAACATTCGCTGGCCATACTGCTTTACTCGCTAGTAGAAATGAAATTAATTTAGCTACAAATAAACTCCAAATAATGTCACCAGCTGGACAAAGAAATGACCCATGTCAATTTCACCAGCAGGAAATATAACTATATACCAGTGACAGTCAATCAGAAAAGAATCCCTCATGCCAACGAAGCAATGTATCTGGGTATGACTCTGGATGCCAAGCTAAGATGAAAAACGCATATGAAGAAGAAATGTGAGCAACTGGGTCTCAAATTGTATTGACAAGAAAAATGTATTGGCTACTAGGGCGCCACTCTGTATTTTCAATATATAATAAACTGCTTCTTTATAAGCAAATTCTAAAGCCTCCATGAATGTATGGCATCCAACTTTGTGGATGCACCCAGAAATCTAATATAAAAGTAATTCATAAGTTTCAACATAAAGTACTTCGTAGTATTGTCAATGCCTTCAGGAACATCCGAAATGAAGACATCCATCGAAACCTGAAAGTGCTTATGGTCGAAGATGAAATCAAGGGGTTTGCAAGCAAACACCAGAAGAATTTGGAAAGCCATGAAAATATCGAAGTGATCTCGTTACTCGACAACAACGGACTTATTCGGCGGCTGAAGAGACTGAAACCGTTCGACTTAGTGTAGTAGTCAGTCACGTGAAAATAGTGGTTAGTGTATTGTGGAGCACGTCACTGGATCTGTCTCTACCAAACAGACTAAGATAAAGATAAGTTTTAGTTTAGATAATAGAAAAATATTGTTAGTTAGATAGATTTAATATAGTAACAATTTGTAATGTCTATACGGCATAATTAGAGAATAAAAAAATTCCTCTATTTTCTCAAGGGCTTTTTCGTTAAACTTACGACGTTATTAAAATGATTCAATAGGCAGACATGTTTCCATATCCTGATTAAATTACTCTGTCTAAAAACTAATTTCGCAATCGATATTATTACGGTATTGTGGTATTCCATAACGTAATATGGGGAGTGATCCGATAGGACAAAAAAGACCAGTGAAAAGAACATCGATAACGTTATTATTGATGTTGTAGCTGAACTTTTAGGTTCGCTTTTTACGGCCCATAAATCGATATCGGTTTTATGATATCATATTAACACGATGCTCGTATAATAAATTTACTACTTAGGTCAAGTTTTTCCTTTCCTTTTCTCTTCGCCAAATTCAATTGTTCGAAACAGATAACATAACTTTATCTGGCAGAGCAAAGTTTTTTTTCGGCTTGTCCGTTCACCGAAGAGCAACAAAACTGAAATATTTTCTTTTTTTTTTTTGAAGTTATACTTCTAATGGCGCGTTTGGGAAAACAGATCAGAGTGAATCTGGCCATATAAATAGAAAAGAGGCCATATAAATAGAAAAAGACCCAATAACCTAAACAGCCAATATGATAGCCAAAGATTACCACACGCTTGGAAACACATTTTATCGGACTTCCGAGTGAACCCAACAGAGAACCCGAGATAACGAGATCATTCTCTACCGAGGCAAGTCGTGCAACTAACAACGGTAGAGCAAACACGTAGCCAAACACGAGCTCTCATTGGCCAGAATCAACCGACCAATGACGTCGCGCCTCCAGTACACAAAACCGGACGCGACAGATCGACCGGCAGCATATCCCATCTACCTGCAGAGAAGTTTAGGGATTATTTTACAAAATAATCTCGGGTAGATGGAGGGCGCGGAAGCGAACGGACCAGCTAAGTTATAATGAGAGTTTTACCTTTTTTTTGTAGTAAGATTTACAAAACTTAGAAAAAAAAAGTAGTCGTGAATAAATTACTGTGTAAAGAAACAGGTGAATAATAGGCAGGGTACAGAAGAGGACGTTCAGCAATAGATCAATTGTTCATAGTCCGTAAAATAATGGAGAAAACAATTGAATTTGATACTAATTTATTCCAGATATTCATAGTTTTCAGATAGGTATGCGACCGCTCACAAAGAGCAGTAGAATATGAGGCTATGGATGAAATGGCAGTACCAGCTGAGCTAATTACCAACCAAGCCAAATCCAAATGCTAAATCTCAAGGCAGTAATAAAAATTCAATAATATATCACGGTAAAATTTGATGGATTGGCACCAGTTCTGTTTAATGTAGTATTAAAAGTAGTCCTGCCTATCAGGATAAGCAGATAACTTAAAGGTAAAACGAAAAAAAAATATTAAGATAGATATACTACGCTAATTGAAAAGTTTGGTGATCAGCGGAAATGATTTAATACAAGGTTATAGTAAAAAATGGCTTAATTTTTCCGTATACTAGGTATGTCTGGAGAGTAATGCATTTTTCTTTAACCATTACATTTATTATAGATATCGTTACAAAGGCTTAATATTTTTTGAAGTAGTTCCCTTGGGCATCTATACATTTTTTCCAGCGGCTCTGCCATGCACGGTACGCGTTCTGGAAGGCTTCAACGGGAACCTCGGCAAGGGCCCTCGTCACGGCGCCTTGGACGGGTTCAATCGATCCAAAACGGCTTCCATTCAGGGCGGTCTTGATCCTCGAAAAGCGAAAGAAGTCTCCCGAAGCCATGCTCGGCCTGTAGGAGGGTTGCAGCAGCGTTGCCAAGTTGTAATTTGCGAGGTACTCCCGGACGCACAAAGCTGTGTGGCTTGGAACGTTATCATGGTGGAGCTTACAGGTATTGGCGATCGTGTTTTTTTCATTCGAACGACCCTTTTTCGCAAGAACTTTGTTGTTTGTTGTGAACAAAATTTTACTGCATAACGTTGCTCGAGTTACGATTCCATCACCGTTCGTGAGACACAATATTATCTCTGTTAATAAGAATAATCTTGCATCGATGCTAAACAATAACAAAAAATGAGTAAAAATTTGTGACAAATCTGAA
Organism: Cosmopolites sordidus; assembly: GCA_031761425.1. Lineage (NCBI taxonomy): Eukaryota > Metazoa > Arthropoda > Insecta > Coleoptera > Curculionidae > Cosmopolites > Cosmopolites sordidus. The sequence continues at coordinate 146,328 of JARFXV010002294.1, forward strand.
GTATACGAAATAAAAGGTAATATGTGTAATAATGTGTGCATATATATATATATATATATATATATATATATATATATATATATATATATATATATATATATATATATATATACTACGTTTCGGCGTGTATACGCTTCAACTGCAGAGTCCAACTGACGTGCACGTGTCGTTGTGCTTGTTTTTATAGCCGGGCGGCGACTGCCCAGATTATATCGGGGTAGTTCGGGACTATTTGCGGCGCTCGGCAACGCTGTCGAGCGTCCGTTTATTGTTTTTCTACCTCGCCTCCACGTTGCCGCGTTTCTTCTTTTTTTCAGAAGGGATTTCCATACTTTTGGAATGTTGCGAGCGTTGATTCGCGTATTTAGCTCACTTCTTTCTTCTATGTCAAGGGCTTCTCTGATTATTAGGACTTTGTAGTTTTCAACATATCCTGTTTGTAGATGGTGCTGGAGCAGGGCGGAAGTGGTTTGTTTGTTTTTTAAGTTGTTTTCGATCTTTCGATATTCGTCTGTTTGTCTGTCCTATGTACGTTCTGTTGCAGTCGGAACAAGATATACTGTACATCCCATGATTTTCTAGTCTAACTTTTTCCTTGGGGTTTTTTAGGATGTTTGCGACAGTTTTGTGAGGCTTGTAGGCTGTTCTGATCTTATGTTTCCTTAGTAGTCTGCCTATTCTATCTATGATTCCTTTTACGTATGGTAGCAGGACCTTTAGTGTATTTGGCTCATGAACGTCTATTGTTCTTCATGTTTGGGTTTCCTGACGGCGAATGGCCTTCTCGATACAATTTTCTGAATATCCATTTTGTCTAAGGGCTGTGGAAATTTTTGGTAGTTCTTCGCTTTGTGTATCTGGTACTGTTAGTCGGAAGGATCTGGAAATCGAGGTGTTCGCTACTGCTTGAATTTGAGGATGATGATGGGATTCAGCGTTGTTCAGTCGAAGCGGACAACACTTGAAAATGCCAAATTAGATTTTGGCGAAACGTCGTGACTCTTCACAGAATCAACGGATCGACACCCGGAATGATTTAGAATAATTTAGAAACATTAATTGTAACATCAGCTGTAAAATCAGATGTAAAGCAGATGTAAAGCAGATGTAAAATCAGCTTATTTTTCGAATTTTTAAATGCCCATATCTGGCAAAGTTTTACATCCAGATATGGAAAGTACGCGTTTCGAAGTACCTAATATTCTGAAATCAGCGAATTTTATTTTTGTCATTTGTCGAATAATTTTACGCCGCTCCCCTGTTAAAGTTAGCAGAAATTGAAAAGCGATTCTATGGTGATGAGATGAGTGGTTCTAAGTAGTGGCAATAGTAAAGAATTTTTTGTGGAATCAACTGGAGAAAAGCGCGCATTGCTACCTCTAATATACGAAGTTTTACGAAACTATAGTCAAATACAAACAAACAAACAAATATAAACAAATACAAATTTTGTTTAAAAATAAAAGTGATAGATAACAAAGTAAAAAATTGTTTTATTCCTTTTTAAAAAATAAACTATCACAAAGTAACGAACAAATCAATCAATAATTTGAAAAGTAAGAAGACATGCTGAAGAATGACTGCACATCAAAAATTGGCAAATCCGTCACTAAGTCAAGGCTTAGTGACGGACTGTAATAACACTGAAAGAAGAAGAAGAAGAAGAAGAAGAAAATAATATCGTAATCCTATAAGTTCGTAACGAATCAAGATCGATCTATCACTTTGGTGTCTTTTAATCTTAGAACTAAGTCAATGTTATACATTGAAAAATTTCAACTTAACTATACGGTTTATATAAGTAAAAAAAAGTCGTACTGATCTATTTCTTTAATTTTATTGCGGTAGGACAAATTACGACAAGTTTTCTGGCAATGTCAGCGGATGTTTTCCATTCCGCTATTGCATGTCTGGTTCTAATTACAACAGCAGTTCGGGAAAGTCGATGTCGTGTAAATTCTCCGATTGCTTTTTCTTTTTATTATTTTCTAGCCAATTATATCCAGGCAATCACGGCCACCGACTACAAAATTACTCGATCGAAAATATATGAATGCCAAAGACAGGCGTCGAATCACGGTTCATTCTTTATTAGAAAAAAAAGATCGCAAGAATAATGAAGCGATAAAGTCATAATATATTTTTTTCCTTTATTTGGGTTTTTCGCCACTATCTAAAACTCAAAAAATGTCAAAAATACGTGTTCTTATTTAAAGAAAGAATCACTGGGTAAAAACAAACAACCAAACGGAAACAAATTTCACAGTGATTCTGTTTTGTAATAAATTTGCCTAACGAACTAAATTTTAGAGATTTAAAAATGTTACAAAAAATTTTACAAACTTTTAACGTTAACGTTTCGGAGGGTACTCTCCCCACGTTTTCAAAACTAAACTAAAAAATAAAATATATTAATTTGTAATATATAGAGTAACGAGTGAAAGCAAACTATATTATCGTTAGTGATTCTTTCTTAAAAAAAAAACCAAATAAAAGAGAAAAAATATATGAACACGCCACAATCATTCAGACATTAAAAATATCCATATTGACAAAATATAAAGAACATATTACCTACATTAGATAGGGGAGAAATGAAAAGTCTTGTGTTGTCCAACATGCAATCGAACACGACCACAGTATAGATATTAATAATTTAAGACTAATTAAAAGTGTTAATAATAATAGGGCTTTGGATGCATATGAAAGCATTCAAATAGAAAAATGTAAGAAAATCATGAACCGAGATAAAAGACCTATCCCGTTCAGTCAACTTTTTCAATTATTAATGTAATGTTTAGTAAACTTCACGGTTCATGATTTTTACACACTTCGTTAGGTAGGGCTTTTCATATAAATAGAACATAGTTTAGTTTTAGAATTAGATTAAATCATCTCCTGATGATGTTAACATGGTTAGCGAAACGTGCGTCGAGCAGTTTAAGAAAAGTGATTTGGTGTTTAGTGGTAAATTTCTTCAAGTTTAATTTAAGACTAGCTAAAAATGTAAATAGAAAGTTTTCAAATATAACAAAATAAGAAAACCATGAACCGCTATAAAGCATCTATTCCATTCAGTCAACTTCAATTATTAATGTAACGCTTAGTTAACGTTAAGGTTCATGGTTCATTATGAACGGTTTTCATGTAAATAGAATATAGTTTAGCTTGAGAATTAGATTGAATCATCTGCTGATGATGCTAACATGGTTAACGAAACGCGCGCCGGAAAGTTTATAAAAGTGACTTAGTGTTCAATGGTAAATCTCTTCGAGCCTTCTTTCTAATTTTTCTTTTATTGAAAAAGCGTTTCTTTCGAAACAAAACGAATAACTTGGAAAAAATAACCAACAACAGTAGGGCCAATAAAAATACATCGCGAAAGTTTCAACAGTCTAAAACTGGGCAAACTCCGGTCGACTTTAATGAGAACAATCATCTTTTTATTTTCCAGTTTAAAAAGTTTAAAGGATAGCTCGTCTAATGAAGTTCCTTTTTTCGCCGGTGCAACTTCGAGATTTATGTTATTTTCTTTGCGAATTTACGGCATCGCTGAGTTCGACCTTGTTTCATTTTTCCTCTTGTTCTTTATTTTTTTTCATTAGCGGTGGTTCTTTAATATGCATTTACAAACTTGACAAAACAAATTATATAGATTGGATTAAACCTTGGATTAAACAACAAATGTGTCAAATTACACAGTCCCTGGTAGAAAATTCACTTTTATAACTAGACAAAATAATAAGAAAAATTAATGAATAAAAAATACTGCAAAGATCAAGAAATAAAATGACTTTTAAAAATTCGTGTGCTTTTCGTATCGATACTACCATTTGCTTCTTAAGTTGGTACGACTGTTATTGACATTTCATAGAAGTTTTATATCATTTCGCTTGTTAAGTTAGAAGTTATAGTTCGTTGTAATTTTTGAAAATTTTCATCCACGATTTTTTCAATGACAAAGAGAAATGCAGGGAGTCCTTTTGGCAGGGTCGAGTACGCTGTGCTTTACAAAACTATAAGAAAACGTATTAGAGAGACGACGCGCCGGTTCAACATGCAGCTAGTGCAAAAAACTCTGGAAGAAAACAATGGAATTAACACGGCAATCCAGAAGCTGAAAAAGAAAAAAATGGAAATGTATGCTTTAATGTGCGAGGATGGCATGATGTGCAGGGTGCCTATAGAAATGTTAGAGATTGTTAGAAAATTTTATTCATAGTTCTATGAAGATTAGAACCAAACAAAGACAACAATACCCGCGGAAAAATAAATGCCAGATATCCTAGTGGAGGAAGTGACAAATGCTATAGATTCAAAAACGGCAAGGCTCCAGGAAAGTGTAACTGTTGAAATGTTAAAAGCTGGTGGTTGAACTTTACATAAAACACTGGCAAAATTATACTTAAAATGCCTCAAAGAACTACTGTCTAATAAGCCAATGTTCAAAGTTTTCACCAAGATAATATTTAAAAGAATATTAAGAAAACTGAATGACGCATAATCAAGAGAGCAAGCAGGATTAAGAAGTGGATTCAGTACAATGGATGCAGGCCATAGAAAGGCACAAGTCCACCTTGCCACTGTGCTTGGCTTTTATCGACTACGAAAAAGCATTTGACCCAATTTCAAAGCAGGCCATAAAGGATGCATTGCTTAGCCTGGAGCCAGACAAAGCCCCTTTTGGGATCGATATATGATGAAGCCACAGCGACAGTTCACCTTGATGATTTTGACGTTGCAATTAATGTAGAGCGCGGTGTAGAGCAGGGTGACGCAATATCGCCTATTGTTTTTTCGGCCTGCCTAGAAAAAGTATTCCATAATCTGGATTGGAAAAAGAAAGCTATAAAGATTAACAGTGCAAACTTAAACCATTTTAGATTTGCAGATGTTCTCCTTTCACAAGACCCAGAGGAGCTGCAAAGACGCATAAAAGAGCTGCAAAGGCATTTGGCTTAAAAATAAACCTGAAAAGGGGTCGTCAGGCTATGATCAATAAATTTGCTGAGGACAGAAAAATTTCAGTTTTAGGAACATACTGTTTAAGAGCAAACTCTCAATTTGCCTGAAAAGAAAACTTTTCGATCAGTGCGTTCGGTTCGTTATAACAAACGGAAATGAAATATCAGCAGAAAATGGACATGGAAAAGTCCATCTGGGATCACAAGCGAAATTAACTACATCATGACCAACGATAAAACAATATTTACCAATTGTACTGTCCTTAACAATTTTAATGTTGGAAGTGACCACCGACTGGTACGAGCAAGGGTTCGGATTGACTGTCGAAAAGAGCGCGAAAGAATGGTAAGATCAAAGAAGGGCAAGGTGGATTCTGGAAAACTGCTGGAGAGAGGAAGCGATTTTGAGATTATTTTGTCAAACCGGTTAGCTGCGTTACAAGATCCAGAGGAGGTGGAAATATCAGTTCAATATGAAGAAATCGCCAACAATGACTTCAAACGGCTGCTTCAATAGCAACAGAGGAAAAATGACACAAACAAACAAAAATCTCCAGTGAGACCATTGATTTAATGAAGAAACGGCGAGCAATGAGAAATGCAGGTAGTCCTGTTTTCAGGGTCGAGTACACTGAGCTCTGCAAAACTATAAGAAAACGTATCAGAGAGGACACGCGCCGATTCAACTATGCAGCTAGTGCAAAAAACCCTGGAAGAAAACAAAGGAATTAACAAGCTAAACAGAAGCTGAGAAATAGAAGAACGCAAATATATGCCTTAAGGCGTGAGGTTGGCACAGTATGCAGGGCGCATACGCAAATGTTAGAGGTTGTCAGAAAATTTTATTCCCAGTTATATGAAGATCAACACTAATCAAAGACAACAATACCCACGGAAGAGCAAATGCCAGATATCCTAGTGGAGAATGTGACAAATGCTATAGAATCAATGAAAAACGGCAAGGCTCCAGGAAAAGACAGTGTAACTGTCGAAATGCTAAAAGCTGGTGGTCGGACGTTACATAAAACACTGGCAAAATTATACTCAAAATGCCTCAAAGAACAAAAAGTACCTGACTTATGGAAAAATGCAGAAGTGATTCTTTTACATAAAAAGGGAGCACAGGAACAGGGGAGCATAATGAACTACCGTCCAATAAGCCTCCTATCAGTAATCTAAAGTTTTCACTAAGATAATTTCTAAAAAAATATTAGAAAAATGAATGACGCATAACCAAGACAACAAGCAGAATTCAGAAGTGGATTTAGTACTATGGATCACACCCAGGTTGTACAGCAGGCCATTGAAAGACACAACAAATACACTGAGTTTGGCTTTTGTCGAAAAAGCATTTGACTCCATCCCAAAGCATGCGATAATGGATGCACTGCTTAGCCGTGGGGTAGATAAACCATATGTAAATCTATTAGGATCGATATATGATGGAGCAACTGCCACAATTTATCGCCTATTCTTTTGTCGGCTGATCTTGAAGAAGTATTCCGTAAACTGTATTGGGAACAGGTTGGTGTAAAGATCAATGGTGCAAACTTAAACCATCTTAGCAAACCATATTTGCAGATGATATCGTTCTCCTTTCACAAGACCCAGAGGAGCTGCAAAGACGCATACAAAGGTTGCAAAGGGCTGGCGAACCATTTGGCTTGAAAATAAACCTGAAAAAGACTCAGGTTATGTTCAATAACTTCGTTCAGGATAGAAGAATTTCAGTTTTAGGAAGGGATTTATATATCTTGGGCAGAGGTTTCGATGGAGGGGAATATTGCCCGGGAGGTGGAACGGCGTGTTAAATATGGCTGGCAGGCATTTGGCAGGCTTATTAAACATTGTGTTTAAGAGCAGACCCTACTTTGGCTGAAAAGAAAAATCTTCTATTATTGCGTTCTATCCGTTATGACATACGGAAGTGAAACCTGGACACTCACATCTCAATGAATTCAAAAACTTCGGGTAGCACAGAGGGGAATGGAATGATGTATGCTTGGCATTACAACACGAGACAGAAGGTCCTGCGCATGGATCAGTGAACAAACGAAAGTTTGTGACATCATTGGAAGAGTAAAGCAATTGAAATGGAGATGGGCAGGCCATATAGCGAGGCGATAGGATGACAGATGGACCAAATGGAGTGGATTCAATCCTGGAGTGGATACCGCTTGATCGCAAACGTCCGCGAAGAAGACCGAAAGCACGAAGGATTGATGACATCGTTAAGTATATTGGACCAGAGTGGCAGAGGAAAGCCCAGGACCATGAAAGTTGGGAGCATGTTGAAGAGGCATTCATCCTGCAGTGGATCGACACGGGCTGATGAAATATATATATATATATATATATATATATATATATATATATATATATATATATATATATATAATATATAATAAATAATAGGACCATGACAGTTGGGAGCATGTTGAAGAGGCATTCATCCTGCAGTGGATCGACACGGGCTGATGAATATATATATATATATATATATATATATATATATATATATATATATATATATATATATATATATATATAACTTAAAGGAATTTGAATTCTCTATAAAAAAGGTCTCATTATAAATTTACGTCAAACAAGCCGTTTCCATGTAATTGGGTTTTGAACATTGATCTGTTTTTACAATTTTACTTTTCAAATTTGAAATTTTGTAACTAATGAAGAAACCGATATTTGAAAAATGTAATATGCATTCTTGAAGGAAATTGAATGCGCTACAAAAAAGGTATCTTAACATTTTTTGTTAAATTCACTCCTTCCAAAATTATTCAAGATTAAAATTGAATTTAAAAGTAATTTCTCGCTTTTCTTTCGTTAGACCTCATTTTTTTATTTGATTGAAAAAAGTAAGGCTTAATATTGAAAATAGTTCTTTAAGGTATAATCACTAATTTTTTTCAAAATTCATAATTTATTTAAATTTGATTTTGCTTAGAGTTGTTTAAATTCATTTTAATGTATTTAACTAACTCTAAGAGTAAAAAATATGCAGCTTTTTATTTAAAAAGCATTTATCTTTGATATTATATACTTTTATATGTGTATTATATACTTACTCAATCAAATTAACTTTATTACAATTAGGAAATTTTTTCGATAGTCGCTAACGACTAATAAGTACTGGAGTTGTTCTTCGTCTTTGGTGAGACACATATTGTAATCTTCAATTACTGCTATACCACGTTCCGTTACATCATTGACGACAGCCAATTTTTCGAATAATTGCTTACATTCTTGAAAACTGTCAATGTTGGAAATTAATTTTAAAATTCAACTTTAACCTTGAATAATTTTGGAAGGAGTAAATTTAACGAAAAATGTTAAGATACCTTTTTTGTAGCGCATTCAATTTCTTTTAATAATGTGTATTATATTTTTTCAAAAATTTATTCGTTCATTAGTAAAAAAATTTCAAATTTGAAAAGTAAAATTGTAAAAACAGATCAATGTTCAAGGCACGATTACATGGAAACGGGTTGTTTGACGTAAATTTTTCATGAGACCTTTTTCGTTCAGAATTCAATTCCCTTCAAGAATATGTATTGATCAAATTTTTCAAAATGATGGTTTAGGAGTATTGGACAAAAGATCCGATTGCTATTAAGTCGCGATGATACACTTCTTAATATAGGTATTAAGGGCTCTTATTTTCACCATAATTTATTTTGTCATCACACAACATCATATATATGTACTATGTATATAGTATATTAGATCTCCATAGAAGCAATTAATTGGGATGACGTCGGGAGTCAATTTGAACGCCTTCAGTTTCCGACAGGAAAAAAATCAGCCATGACGGGAAAAAATTTAGGGAGCTGTTATTGGTCGGAATAAATTATTTCGCTGGTGAAAAGTGACGACGGCATCGATAGCCCGGCAAAAAGATTGATGGTTGATCGCTTTTCATGTATATATTTAATTTTTTTCCGGAGATCCATCGGGATAGATATGGAAAAACGGCTGATTGAGCGGGAAACTTTTGAGTGTACAGATTATAAACGACGTCGAGGTATATATAGGTCGAGTTTTTCCTTTGTTAATTCACAATAAATTTTTTAAAACGGTTTCTTGGCAAAAAATCAAACCTTTTTCATATTGGGTATGTAAAAAGAATGTATCAGGATGACTTTTTAACAGCGTACATGTTTATTCATCCAAATTTGTTGGATTTTTTTTCGACAATCCATGAATTCTAAAAGGTATTTAAATTTTTTACAAAATCAATTGAATGTTTTTCTGAGTGACCTACCCATAAATGAACGCCAGGAGATATAGTACTGACAAGACTGGGCAACATCCCATAGTACCTTGGAAATTAGACAATACTTACAAAATATTTTTAATAGAAAGGTAATATAACGATTTTCTGATATTTTTTTGCTAGTTAGGTCGCCGGATTTAAATCCCATGGATTTCTTTTTGTGGGGGTTTTTTAAAATAGAAAGTATACCAACAACGGCCATTTACAAACGTTGGACATTTTATAGCGAATTATCACAAAAAATATTCAAGATATAACTCCCAATACAATTACGAATATATTAAGATAATTTTTTATTAGAACGGAAACCTGTATGGAAAAGAACGTGGATATGTTGAAGCTTTAGTTTATATTTGTTAATCCATGTTATGTTCATAATACATATTAGTAAAATAAATTATTTTGTTAGGTATCAACAAGGGGTGGGTCGTTTTTTAACGATTTGTTATTTTATAATTGTTATTTCATTATAACGTTTAACAACTGTCAGCGATTTGAAGAAATAACAGGTACACTGTTAATATTATATGAAGTTCCGTAGTCGCTGTTGTCGCGTCCCCGTTTCTAAACCAAATAAGAGATAGCGCATTTAATAACCGATAGAAAATAACAGTCGTGGTCGTAGTTTTGTTGTTGTTCGCTGTTGTTGCGTTTAGCAATCTTAGAAAATAATTGGAGTGCGGTGTCAGCGGTCGACATTGGGCAGCGTTATTAATAAAGTTGAGTGACTCGGTGCTTCGAAGAACATTAGGAATAAGAGTAGTTTTATATTGTTAACAAACAATTTGTTTTAATTAAACGTTTGGACATTTACATATATTATTTACTTATAATATGTAAGTTATTTACCTCTTTGATTACTGGCAAGTAAAAATGTAAACTTAAAAATAACTTATTATAATAATAATATTTCCACTCTGCCTGCAGAGTAATAAGGGGAACCCTCGCATAGTCTATTCCCAACCTTAAAACAATAAAATGACTAGATAATATTAGATACAAGCAAATATGCAAATGTCTGCATATTTCACATTTATACATTATTAACATTTTAATGGTCGACTTCAAAATTATTTGTACTAGAACAATCTTCAAAATGAAATTTATATTATTATACCTACCTACTTTGCAAGAAACCAGATTGACAGAGGATAACACCTTGGAATTCGGCAACTACAGACTTTTTAAAAGTAAAACGAAAAAAAGAATACTCAAAAATACACCACATCTCGGTGTTGCTTTCGCTATCTCAAGAAACATTCTTGGTTCTATAACTAATATCCAGCCAGCAAATAATCGACTTATGACACTATCCCTCAAGTGTGCTAACAAAAACTATACATTAATCAATGTACACCTCCCAGTTAACGAAGAAAATAAATCTAATCTTGAAAAAATGAATAAGTCCTGGGAAATTCTGGAAAAGACTATCTCTAAATTTCCCTCTAAACATGTAAAAATCCTATTCGGTGATTTCAACGCCCAACTAGGGAAAGAAAAAAGTACAGGAAAACAGTCGGCAGTTTTCCCGCTCATAAATGGACTAACCATAATGGTAGAAGATTGGTTGAACTATGTTCGCAGTTTAATCAAAAAATAATGTCAACCCATTTGAGGAAGAAAATAACAAAACAAAAGACCTGGATATGTCCAAACACGTACATGGGTGAATTTCAAATTGACCATGTTGCCATTTCGTACTCCAATTATAAAGAGATTTTGAATGTTCATGTCAGGAAAGGATCACGGATCACTACTTGATTAGAATGAAACTTAGCTTAAAACCTCGAAAACTCATTCAAAAGAAACTGCTAATACCCAACGAAAATAAAATCAGCCCTAACAGAAGAGCTTGATAAACAACCAGCACAGAACTGGCTAGAATTAAAACAAAAACTTATTAAAACAGCCTTAATGTTGGTCCCTTTACAAAAATGTTGAAAACATCCGTGGTGGGTGAAGTTTGCAAGCAGGCAGTATTAAGCCGAAGTAAAGCATTCAAAGATTGGAACAGTCAAAAAACAGCAATAAACTATAACATATTTTTGGAAGTAAGAAAAGAAACATCGAAGCTAATTAGACAAATTAAAAGAAAATATGAAAACAATCAACTTAATGAAATAGAAAAAGATTTCCAAAAAAATAACACCCAAAATTTTTACAGAACATTTAAAACTAAATTAACAGGCTATCATCACCAGAGTTTTTGCTTCCAAAACAAAAACGGCCAATTAGCTCTAAATAACCAAGACAATTGCAAAGAACTTGCGAAATATTTTGAACAACTACTAAACTGCCCTGAGCCCTTAAACAAATTACCAACACTAAACCCTAAACAAATAAACCCAGATTTATTACCACCGAATGAAGATGAAATAATTAGGCAAATCAAGCGGCTTACAAATAACAAAGCTTCTGGTAAAGATGGAATTACTGCTGAACTTTTGAAATCCGCTGGTCCAGGTACAATCAAGGAAATAACCAAAATTCTACAAGAAGTTTGGCGAACCGAACGGATTCCGGAAGACTGGAAAGATGCTCTAATCCATCCACTATACAAGAAAGGAGATAGAACGGATGTAACCAACTATAGAAGGATATCTCTTCTCCCAGTTTGTTACAAGATTCTATCTCAATGTCTAGACAGAGCACAGGCACAGTTAGAACCCAAAATTGGTGAATATCAAGCAGGTTTCGATCCTGAATCTAAAGTTGATCCGAAGACATCAAAAACTGTATAATAAAAATATCGTCTGTACATTTGTGGATTTCAAAAAATCATATGATTCTATTGACCGCGAATCTTTATTCCGAATCTTGATAGAACAAGGATTAGATCTGAAAACGCTGGCAATTATTGAAGCACCATTAACTAACAGAAGGTCAACAGTTAAATTCATGGGTGACATCTCAGAGCCCTTCGAAATTAAAACGGGAGTGAGACAAGGGGATGGACTCTCGCCACTCTTATTTAACTGTGTTCTAGAAAAAGTAATATAGGAGTGGCGTGAAAAAAAGTCTGCTCTGAATATTGACCAGCCCATTAAACTGGGGATAACCAACATCAAAATTGATTGTCTGGCGTTTGCTGATGATCTATCAATTTTAGCTCAAGATGTATTAACGACACAGAAACAGATTGAAATCCTAAAAGAAACAGCAGAAAAGGTAGGACTCCAAATTTCCTTCGAAAAGACACAATACATGACTTGCAACAGACTAAGAACACCATTTCTAAAAACATAATATGGTAACATCAGACGAGTCTCTCAATTCAAATATTTGGGTAAAATAATCATGGAAAATGGGTTGGAAAAAGCGGCCAATACGGGTAGATGTTAAAAAATGGAAACGGCATTTAGACTTACACAAAATATTTACAACAAAAAATGCCTATCTAAAAACACAAAACTGAGACATTACAACACAGTTATTAAGCCAGAATGCCTATATGCTGCAGAAACGCTCATTTTGAATAGAAAGCAGGACATCGAGGATATTGAAAAGAAGGAAAGAAAAGTCATAAGAAAAATCCTAGGCCCCAAACAAATAAATAGCACAACATACTGACTTCGAGAAAACCAAGAAATCAAACAATACACGGATATACATAGCGACATGAGAAAAAGAAGACTTACGTTTTATGGACACATAAAGCGGATGCATCCTAGTAGGCTAACTAGACAAGTAGTCGATTTTTATGAAAATAGGAGTATAACTAAAGTAGAAATAATTAAATGGATTGCTACAATTAAAGAAGATCTAAGATCAGCAAATATTACACAAAGTGAAATTCAGGGTAGAGGCTGTTTCAGGCACAAGGTTAACGTTTGGGAGGATGTCCAGAGAGAAAAATGTAGGAAGACTGGAACAGCTTGGTCTGACGAAAGAAAAAAAAGCTCATAGCGAAAGAATGAAATCAGTATGGGCTCAAAGGAAGGCTAACAACAACAAACGCCTCTAATTGTACTTCGCGTGGCCCACCAGGGCCCATACGTGAATAATAATAATAATAATAATACCTACTAAAGACTATACATCCCAAGAAAGAAGGGGGCAGAGGCCATGTAAACGTAAAAAATCTTTGTCTCAATCAAGAAAATAGAATGAGAAAACACTTCATTGACTCAAACAGTACGTTAATGAAATTGGTTGCAAATGAGGATCGGGGTTTCACCCCACTGAACCTAAATAAACAAAATCGTATTGATAGCAGAACAACACTCACGGACTGCGTTCGAGAATGGATAGGACAAACATTGCACGGAAGGTTTCCTAAGTCACTCGAAGGTGACACCATTGACGAACAATTGTCTCTGAAGTGGCTGACCGATGGACTCTTGTACCCAGAAACAGAAGGTTTCGCGATATCTATTCAAGTTAGGGTAACAAGAACAAAAAACTATGAAAAGCACATACTGTATTTAGACGTAGTCGACAAGTGCAGGAAATGCGGTACTTTGGGGAAACAATTGACAACCTTATTGGCGGTTGCCCGGCCCTTGCTCCTAATGCTTATTTAGGACGGCATAATCAGCTGGCAAAAATTATACATCAACAAATTGCAAAAAAATACTCGCTATTAGAAAGCGCACCTCCTCCATATTATAAGTACTCGCCTTCTCCTGTACTTGAATCATCCGATACCATTCTTTACTGGGACAGACCAATCACTACTGATCGAACGGTTGATTATAACAGGCCGGATATTGTTCTAATCAACAAAAAGGACAAGAGGGCTTTTATAATTGACATCGCAGTGCCACTATCTCACAACATTAGAAAAACTGAGATAGAAAAATCCACAAAGTATGAAAATCTGGCATACGGCTTGAAGAACCAGTGGAAACTGAGTAAGGTAGATGTAGTGCCCTTTGTTATATCCGCCGAAGGCCTGATAAGTAAGAGATTTTCAAGGAACCTCGAGAGCCTCGGTATCTCGAGATCGATTGCCATAGTGGGACAGCGTGCCGTGCTCTTGCAGACGTGTCACATTGTTCGTAAGATATTATGCTAGGGTGAGAGGAGCTGAATTGCTTTTTCATCTTGGCATTGGAATATCGGCCAGCATGAGCTGAGATTCTACAGTAAGGATGAGCAGAATAATACCTACTAGTTATTGTTAGTAATATGCACTAAATTATTTAGATGTATTCAAACCAAGTCAAACTAAAAGTAAATATATTGGGCATAGGAATATTAAAAAATCGTCATAAAATTACATTTTTGTAATATGTGTTCACTGTCCAGATTATTAGAATCTTGTATTTAAAACAATTAATACTAAAATCAAATGGTTATATGTATTATATAACAATATCTGTATTGTGGCTTTATATCTATTCCTTTTTCATATAATAAATCCGTTCTGGGCGCATATTTTACGATTGTGTTTGATTTAACCATTTATAGAAACGACCTCAAGCTCTTATTTTAGTAATTATTGCTATATGGTATAGAGCGCGTGAATGTAGTTGTAATAAATAAGTAAAGATTAATATCTCAAAATTTCCACTATATTTAAAATTGTATGTATGACAATTGTTTCGGTCAATTTTTCTATTGGAAAATGTTTGGAAATTGTTTCAAAAAAAGTGATTTGGTGTTTAGTGGTAGATCTCTTCAAGTTTAGTGTTTCACACCAAAGGTTCCAATAGAAGAATTGATTTGCGATGGCTACACGGTCAGCGGAACTAAATCTTTATCGTAAGTACACTACTAAAATTTCTTAAGTCATGCCAGACTAATAAAATATTTTTCAATTTTATTAAAGTTAATATTTCAAAATCTTCCAAAATTTGTAACAAAATAAATAATTTTGTAAAACAGAAATGGCTTGACTTAGAAATCAAACATTTGTACAGTAAAAGGAGTATGCCTGAAATTCAGGCGTACAATCTTTACAAGAAATTAACTTTTAAATTAACTAATGTAGAACATGAATATTGGTGCAATTTTCAAAGGAATATGTTCACAGCAGTAAATAGTAAATTTATTAAAAAAATGTCATCTTTAAATAAAAAAATTAAAAAACCCAAAATTGAGCAGTCGAAAGAACATATTGCAGAAAAGAGCATCAAAATAGTCGAAACTCATTCAACTCAGACGTTCGACAATCAAGAACTAGATCTTTTAAATTAAGATCTCAATTTTGCTTTCAAAAGCAAACTACATGTTTCTAATCCAAAAGTGCCAAGATTATTTGCTCTACCAAAAATTCATAAACCAAGAAAATCAATGCGAACAATTGTATCAGCCATTGATTCTCCAACAATACAACTTGGCAAGCTGGTTAACAAAGGATTTTGAAAATCTACCATAGATTCAAATCATAGCTTCCAAAATAAGATGGCTAGTTTAAATTTTATGGTAAATAGATTAATTAATTATCCTTGAAATAAAGATAATTATAACAGATAATTAAAATCAATTAGGGAGGTATTTGAAGAGAATGGTTATAATAAGAACGTTGTAAATAAATTAAAGTATTGATTGATTTGTCCGTTACTTTATGATAGTTAGATTTTTTCTTTTATTAATTTCTAGACTTTTTAAAAGATTTATTTGTTTAGATTTATTCTCATTATGTAACATTATAAAATTATCTTTGAAAGTAACATTAAGGAATGTTAAATTATATTAAGAAAAAAAAAATAAATAAATGAATTAAAACTCTTTTCTCTTCGACAAATTTAGTTATAATCAACAATATTCACCCATTTTATTTCACTTTAGTGTGTTTTCATTTAGCACTAATATTTCCATTTATAAAACCCTAAAACTGCATATTTCTGCTTTTTTCAACTTTCATAAAGTATTTCCCGTAAGTATACGAATGTTTGAGTCTCAAAAATTAACACTAGGGTAATTTTTTTACAGAATTTAATGCCCTACAAGAATATGCATAGGGACAATTTTTATCTCAAATGGTTCAAAAGTTATAGTATTTTTAATGAAGAAAACTTTTTTTGAGTGTTATTTAATTGAAAAATTAACTTTAATTAAATTAATTAATTAAAACTAAACATTTTTCCCAATAGGAGAATTTGTTTCTCAGTAAATAGGTCCTTCTAAGACCATAAATTCGATAGGTTAGTTTTTTTGGCCCACCCGACTGGGCTGTTTGGAGATACCTCAATCTGAAAAGAAAAAGTGCTATGAGAATTGATGCAAAGTGCATCGATCATTGCGGAGAATCTTTTGAAAAACAGTAAAATCATCTTCAATGATAAATAATTGTTTTTATTTATTATTCCGGATACATAAATAGCCACCCTCGTATATAAATATATATCATGATTAACGTTTAATAAAATAATCGTTTGTTCATAAGAACCCGAAGTAGGATCTCAATGGATCACCATTTTTAAAACTCGACTTTGGCAAATTGCTAAAAGTTATCGGAGTAAATAATGAAGCGAGAGGAAAAAAATCCTCTCGAATACAAAACAACGAACGCGTCTTTGTCGGCCTAAAAACTTAATTTAAAAAATGTCGGTCGATTGATGGTTTTTTTCTTATTTTCACTCGCACCACCACCGTGGATTTTTTTTCTAAACCTCCTGCTTTTCGAGTAAATGACGTATTTCTTACAGAGAGGCCAAAGAGATTTAAGAGGGGTTTTTCTCGACAACGGAAAACGCTGTGATTATTACTGGGATATTATTTTGCCTTATTTCTTTTTGATGTTTTGTTCCAATTAGTGGGTGTCAATTTTATTTTGGTAGACACTTCCGCATCTAATACCGTTACAAGAGAAAAATTATTAGGTTATAATAAAAAAAAACAAAAATATCTAAATGTTACAAATTTATAAAATATATCAGTCAAAAATATGTCAACTCTAAATTAAATAAAAATATTATATTTTATGTAAAACAACATAAAAACTCAATTATTCAACAATATATTGCTAGTGTACTGTTTATAATAATAATAATAATAATAATAATAAAATAAAAATAATAAATATTGTAGAATTGTAATTGTTCTGCGGATGGTGTAACCTGCGTGTCCGCCTAAATGAACATTTTTGTTGGTTGCTTGACGGGAAGGAGCCCCACCTATTCCTTCAACTGGATGACATATGTTTCGTCTCTCGAGGTTTAGACTCATCAGGGCGCCGACATATACCATACCATCAAGAATAGGGAGACCCTACCCACAGCCAACAACCCATGTTTGGCCGACTTCCCGTCTGATGGCGCATATATATGAAGTGTTAGATTGCGTCCAATGAGACAGCAGTAGCTGAGTGCCATCACACACCCAACCGTTGGATTCCGCAATCTCATGTGGAACACACAACAATCTGCGTCTCCGTCTAAATGAACATTTTTTCGCCCTGATGAGTCTGAACCTCGAGAGACGAAACATATGTCATCCAGTTGAACGGATAGGTGGGATAGGCTCCTTCCCGGTCAAGCAACCAACAATATATATATATATATATATATATATATATATATATATATATATATATATATATATATATATATATATATATATATATATATATATATATTATAGACTCGATGACAAATGGCAAGGCTCCAGTACTCAGACTCTACATGAAACACTAGCAAATTTATACTCAAAATGTCTCAACAACAAGAAGTACCTAGCTTATGAAAAAATGCAGAAGTGATTCTTTTATGTAAGAGACGAGCACGGGAAGATTTACAGAACTACCGTCCAATAAGCCTCCTGTCAGTGGTCAAAGAAAGGTCATAGAAAGACAGAACGAATACACTATGCCACTGTGCTTTTATAGATTATGAAAAAACGTTTCATTCAATCTCAAAGCGGGCCACAATGGATGCATTGCTTAATCAAGGTGTAGAGAAAGCCCATGCAAATCTACTAGGATCGATATATGATGGAGCTACAGCGACAGTTTACCTTGACGATCTTGAGGTTGGAATAAATGTAGAGCGGGGCGTACGGCAGGGTGGCGCAATATCGCCTTTTCTTTTCTCAGCCTGTCTGGAAGAAGTGTTCCGTAATCTGGATTGGAAACATGATAGAATAAGGATTAATGGTGCATACTTAAATCATCTTAGAATCGCAGATGATATCGTTCTTCTTTCACAAGACCCAGATGAGCTGCAAATACGCGTACAAGAACTGCGAAGGGCTGGGGAACCATTTGGCTTGAAAATAGACCAGAAGAAGAGTCAGGTCATTTTCAATACATTTGCTGAAGATAAAAGGATTTCTATTTTAGTAACGGATTTGGAAATTATGGATCACTATATATATCTTGGGCAGAGGGTTTCAATGGAAGGGGATACCGTCCGGGAGGTGGAACGACGCGTCAAATGTGGCTGGTAGGCTCAGTTTAGAGTTTAACAGCAAACTACCACTTTGCCTGAAAAGAAAAGTCTTTGATCAGTGTGTCCTGCCCGTTATGACATGCGGAAGTGAGAGCAGGACACTCACATCACAGTTCAAAAACTTCGAGTTGCACAGAGAGGAATGGAAAGATGTATGTTTGGCATTACTAGACGGGATAGAAATACCTGTACATGGATCAGAGAACTAATGAAAGTGAGTGATATCATTGGAAAAATAAAGCAATTAAAATGGAAGTGGGCAGGCCATGTAGCGAGGTGAAGGGCCGAAAGATGGATCAGGGCGGTCCTGGACTGGATACCGCTTGATCGCAAACGTCCACGTAGAAGACTGAAAATTCGATGGACTGATGAAATTATTAAGTATATTGGACCCGAATGACAAAGGAGAGCTCAGGACCGCGAGAGTTCGAAGCATGCTGAAGAGGCCTTCATCCTGTAGTGGATTCATACGGGTTGATGATATGATATGATTTTATGCAATCCGAAAAAGATTTATGGGTTCTTGAAAAAAAAAAGGCTCTTTTTTTTTTAAATAGCCATAACTTTTTCAAAAATTAACCTATTGAGACGTTTTTGTTTTTAAATTCAATTTTTAGAAGAAAATACGTAAACATTTTCAAAAATCAAGTTCTGTGAAATTTAACAGTTTTTTGAAAAAAAACGTCATTTTATCGAAGTTCGATAAAAAATTAAATTCGATTTTCTATTTTTTTTTGTCTCACAAAAAAACTTTGATTTTTTCTGTAAATATACCCGTTGGTTTTGGTATTTTGTTGGGTCGTAGTATTCGCGCTACATCTTGTCTGATTATTTGTGCTTCTTCTTACCACTAAGCACCAAATCACTTTTTTGAACTGCTCGAATCTCAAGATTAAATCATCTCCTGATGATGCTAATATGGTTAGAGAAATGTGCGTCGAGCATTTAAAAAAGTGATTTGGTTTTTAGTGGTAAATCTCCTAATTTTAGTATTTCACACCAGAGGTTCCAATAGAAGAATTGATCTTCTTCATCTGGTTTGTCGTCTAGGGTTGTATATGTTTTATATGTTTTGGGGCAATGGCAAAGTTGAAGCCTTTGTTTAGTATGAATTCTTCATCTGTGGATAAGTGGTGGTTAGATAGATTTATAACTAATTTGTTCTTGCCTTGGATTTCTTTTGGACGTTCGGAATCTATTTATTATAAATTAGAGAGATTCTTTTATTGTTTTTCCGTTTTAAGATTGTAATCCGATTCGCTGTGCCAGCAAGATACTTTGCCTATTTCATTCCACAAAATAGGATGGACCTTGTTGCTCAGCATCGACTGTAATAGATAGGATTCCTTTTCCGTTCTGTCCAAATGCCTTCTTTTCTTTCGGATTCGTTCTCGGAGAAGAGCTCGGCTTGCATTTATTAAGATAGCGTTGATTTTTCTTGTTCTTGTATGATAGGCGAGTTTTGTGCATGTCGGTTAATATAGATAATTCGCAAAGATAATGTCACTAATTAAAAGTGATGTTTTTGACCTCAGTTTTTCAAAGCGTTTGAAGGATTGCAGTGTCTCCTCCCCATAGAGGTGCAAAATATTACATCTAATATTTTCACGGATGGTAGATAATGTTTCTAAATCATTCCGGGTGTCGATCCGTTGATTCTGTGAAGAGTCACGACGTTTCTCTTTTCTAAAAATGTCGTGACTCTCGCCGAAGTCGAATATCTACAAAGCACTCCCGAGACAGGTTTCTGGCCTCAAGATGTGGTCAAGACTGTCTCTCATATACATTTCCTTTTTCTTTGGCCTTATTGAAACTTGGAATGGATTATAGTTCATATAAATATCATTATTTAATAATCTTTCTCTGTTAAGTATTATTTTTGTATTTAGTTCAGCTTTCTTTTTAAAATACTTTTTAAAATTTTCTTAGTTTATTTTTATTATGAATGTTTTGTTCTTTAGTGTGTGATCTCCTCTTCAAATGGTCTTAAACAACTCCTCGGTGGCTCACTATTTTTAAGTTAAACTTAGCAAATTTGAAAAAGTTTTCGTAGCAAATAATCGACGGAAAGAAAAAGTTCTTTGCAAAAAGAAAATAGCCCATCTTTGCCGGCCTAAAGACTTAAATTAAAAATCTCGTTCGATACCTCTTTCTTTGTTCCTTCTCGTGCTCTTTTCTTTTTCTCGGTTCTCCTTCTGGTTTGAGCAAATCAAACATTTCATATTAAGAAATTGGACAGATTTAAATTGCTTTTTCTCGATAAAGGAAAGTGCTGTTGTTGCTGGTATAATCTTTTAAAAATTTTGATTATTTGTTTCTCCCTCTTTTTCTTCATTCTTTGTTTGTCTTTTCAGTTCCATTTAATGGGCGTTTGTTTAATATTTGCCACAAGTAATTCTCTCATATTTTTTGTCTTTAAATTTAATTATGATAATGTATCGGGGCATTTCCAAATAACGTTTTGTTTAAAGAGATCAAACGTATCCATTATCGTGTTTTTTTTTGCGTTTGATGTAGGTTTTTGTGGCATTCTCTGATGTTACAGTATAACTCGATCAGATTTCTTCAGCTGTGGTGGTGTGATCTGCTGCTGAAACTAGGCAGTCCGATTTTTATGTGGTCCTTGTAACGGTCCTTCAAATTGTGCGATTTTTTTTTTAGTTCTTGTATAAGACCCAGATGGCGTTGTGAATTTGCCTAGATCTTTTATGTATGAGAATTATATGAGAGATGTATATGTATGAGAATTATAAAAATAGAGTCGTATACAGTACAACAATACGTTGAAATTGTTGAATTATTTCATGGAAATGAGCCTTCAGTAAAAATTGTTTTTAGAAAATTGTTGGATATTTACAGTTTGCACAATCGTTCATCTGAAAGTACTATAAATCGAATTGTTTAAAAATTTCAAGAAACTGATTTGGTGGAATATAAAAGAATATAGATATATAGTCGTAGTGATCGTTCACAAAAGCATATTGATTTGGTACGTGAAAGTGTTGCAGAAGACTCAGAAATTTCCTTTAATGGACGTTTACAAGAATTTGAATCCACAACACCACACCACAGTGAATCCACAACATGGAGTATTTTACAAATGGATTTAAGATTCAAATAACACAGGAACTAAGGCCATTGAACGTAGTGCATATGTCAACTGAATCAAAGAACAAACAGATGATTTTTTCTAAAAATTTACCAGTTCAGATGAAGTACATTTTAAAATTTTTGGCTATGCCAATAAACAAAATTGCCACATTTGAATGAGAAACCTTTACATCTTAAACGAGTCACTATTTAGTGTGCATTATGGCCAGGAGGCGTAATTGGGCCATATTTCTTTTAGAATGCTGCTGGTGAACCTATAACTGTGAATGGTGGTCTATATTGTAAGATGAAAACTGGATTTTTGTGAGCTGAATTGAATAATATTGATCTGGATGATATGTGGTTCAATCGGATGGCGCTACACCACACTCTGCTAATGAACCAATTGTTTTATTCAGAGAATAATTTCCTGTACGAGTTATTGCAAGAAATGGTGATGTTAATTGGCCACCAAGATCACGTGATTTGACACCGGTTGAGTATTTTATTTGGGGTTACGTGAATAGTCAGGTCTGTAAGAACAATCCACAATCTATTCCTTAAAAAAATTAAAAGTTGTAATTAAAAATGTAAATTAAAAGTTGAAATTATTCGAGTCATTGATGGGATCGATCCAAGCTTATGCCAAAATGCCATCCAAAATTTTGTCAAAAGAGTGGACGTCTGTGTAGATGCAAGAAATGGTCATTTGGCAGAAGTGAGATTAAAGAGACCTATTTTGGATTAGATGACTCGACCACATTCTGGACATTCGAACTAGCCAGGAGATGGAATGTATCTGTTTCTAGGTCTCGGTCCTTTATACTGATGAACTAATTGTTTCTATTGGCTTCTGTTGGAGAGAGTCACCTCCCATTGATGATTAGTATTAACTCTCTTTAATGGTTCATGTAAAACATTTTTGTAAATAAATTTCTGGCTTCCTTGTCTACGTTCATCCGAGGACAGTTCACAATATACAGGGTGGGGAAAAAGTTCCCGTACTTTTTTGTTTATGCATTTTTGGCTTAATTAATTAAGTTATTTGTCATTTCTGATGGTTTTATTGAATTCCTTGTTTAATTTTGGTCCAGAATGTGTCGTAATTATTTATTTACTTTCAGTTACGTTGAGGTTATGTTTCGTGAAAATCAGCGTGTCACTGTGGTTGAATTGCACAAACAAAGAATGAAGACGGCTGACATTGTTCGCATGACTACTTACAAGAAGCAAACCGTCTACAATGCCGTGAAGCGTTATGAGGACACCGGGGGGACTGCGGACCGTACTCGAAGCGGTCGTCTAACCACCGCGACCACTCCGGAGAACGTCCAGAAGGTTCGTTGCCGAATTCAACGAAATCCGGAGCGTTCGATGCGGAAGATGGCGAAAGAGCTCGGCGTTGATGAGAAAAGCATCCGTCACATCGTCAGGAGGAAGCTAGGACTGCGCAGCTGCAAGATCGCTCGCGTCCGTTTCCTCAACGACGCGATGAAGGCGAAACGACTCGAGAAATCTCGTCGGATGCTTCGTCTGCTCGGTGGTGCTCGCCTGTCGAAAGTGCTCTTCACCGACGAGAAGATCTTTACCGTTGAGCCGCTCCACAACCGTCAGAATCGCCGTCAACTGCTCAGGAAAGGTCAGCAGAAGACCGCGGGTGCAAAAACCATCGGCCGCAGCCATATTCCGGCCTCCGTCATGGTCTAGGCCGGGATCGGAAAGCTACCGGAAAGACGCCACTGGACTTCATCGAGCGGAACGTCAGGATTAATGGTGCCAGCTACCAGCAGCGTGTCTTCCTCGACGTACTGGAGCCGTGGGCGGCGCAGCACTTTGGCCCAGCTGGATTCACGCTTCAGCAAGACCGGGCGCCGGCGCTTTACGCCAATTCGACAATTGCGGTCTGCGAAGAGCTGTTTCCCGGCTTTTGGGGCAAAGACGTTTTCCCGCCTAACTCGCCGGATCTTAACCCGATGGACTACTTGGTGTGGTCCATCCTAGAGCAAAAAATTTGAGCTACACGTTACGTCACGGTTGACCAGCTGAAAGTGGCTTTGACGCGCGCCTGGGGCGAAATTACAGTGGATCAGTGTGCGAGCATCATCGGAAACATTCGCAAGCGACTTCGTAAATGTATTGACGCCCAAGGGGGCAATTTTGAGCAATTCTCCCCAGAGCTTCTATTGACAGTTCGCCCCACTGAGAACAAAATTTCTTTATGGAATTTTTTATGGTGCCATCTGATCCTCATTATCTGTCTTAGATGACGAGAACCATCAGGTGTTTCCTGTAGGGTACCTACGATTTACAACCGTAAGTAAGCAAAGGCGTCATCATAGCTTAATACACGTCCACCTTTATCTTCTTAACAAGTCAAAATTTTAAATAAGTTTAATTGGTAATAAGTAAAATTAGGTACATATGATAAACAGTTATAATATCATAGTTTTAAAGTAGTGTTTGAGAAATAACATCGTTTTACGAAACTATGATAGATAACAAAGTAAAAAATTGTTTTATTCGGTTTAAAAAATGACTAATAAGTAATGACTAGATAATTGACTAATAAGTAAAATAAAAATGACTCCACTAAACAATTATAAAGTTATTTTAAAGGTATAAAGAACATACATTAACTTGAATAAACTATAATCAATATTACGGAGTTAGAAGAAATAATAATTTGGAAATTAAAAGAGTTTTGGGAAGTTTTAAAGTTTTAAACGATCTTATATTTTTGGCCTGTAATGTATATCACGATTAATTTGCTAAAACTTGATCTTCTGATCAGATATATCTAAAAAGCGCCTCGTTCCTCGTCATTTTTCAAAAATTAAACTCGGCAAAGTTTTCCTAGTAAATACTCGACGATAAGGCAAATTAAAAATGTCATTC
Organism: Cosmopolites sordidus; assembly: GCA_031761425.1. Classification (NCBI taxonomy): domain Eukaryota; kingdom Metazoa; phylum Arthropoda; class Insecta; order Coleoptera; family Curculionidae; genus Cosmopolites; species Cosmopolites sordidus. Next base: position 170,906 of record JARFXV010002294.1, read on the forward strand.
ATGTTCTCTCCTCTCCCTCATTTTTTTTTTGAGTCGGCTTTTCTTTGGGGTGAATCACAGATTTCGTATACAGAAATCGGACACATTTAAATTACGTTCTTTTGACAACGGAAGCTGCTACTTTTATTATCGGGATAATCTTTTAAAAGGTCTTTATTTTCTTCTTCCTTCTTTTTATTCTCTCCGTGCTTGTCGTTTTGTTTCAGTTAATGGGTGTTTTGTTTAAACTTTTGAAAGCCGCAGAAAGTTTTCTGTCCTGTTTTTTGTTTTAAAATTAAGTCATGATATCAAGTCGCTTCGAAGGCAAAATTATTGCCGACTAGACTTACCGAAATAGTATCAAAATAATTCCTTTGCTATGTTACGTTTCATTTTTAGAATAGCGAGAAGATGGTCTGAGTCAAACCAGTTGAATATAGAGAACGCTTGAGAGCCACAAATTGTTATTTTTGAATTATTTTGTTAACATTTCGGTCCTTAAAACCATCCTCAGAACAATTCTACAACGTTTATTTATATAGAACAAGTCAAAAACGGCTTGGAAAATAATAAACAATAACATTAAAAAAAACCGCAATACAAGAACTAACATAAGCGCTATGAGGGATGAGGATGGAATTACTTTGAAAGACAAGTATGAAATTGCTAGTTGTTTTAATAAATACTTTGTTAATCTTCCTAAGAACGTGTTGGTGAGTTCAATGGCTGCTACTAGGGTAGGACAAGTGACTCCAATTCAAAACTCTATGATATTACGGCCAGTTAACCAATATGACATAATTAAAACAGCAAGGAAACTAAAAAATACAAATTCTGGGGCTAGATAATATTCCTTCAGTTGTACTGAAGAAGTCAATCAACTCATTAATAATATCGTTAACATATCTAGTGAATTGGTCCCTGGAAACTCCCTCTCCCTCTCCAACTATAGACCAATAGCTATTCTACCTACGTTATCTAAACTGTTGGAGCGTATAGTGTATGAGCAGATCATGTCCTTTCTTGTGCGCTTTAATATATTGAAATGATCACAGCACGGGTTTCGAAGTGGTCGATCTACACATTCAGCAATCTGAATTTTTAAGCAAGATATATGAAAACATAAACGATAATTGCAAATGTGTTGGTCTGTTTATGGATCTAAGTAAGGCTTTCGATCTGGTGGATCACGCAATACTGCTGGACCAACTTCATCACTATGGCTTGAGATGTTGGGTGAGAGAGTGGTTGCAATCTTACTTGTTTGAGCGACATCAAGTCGTACAGATTGATGAAGCAACATCTGAAAGATTAAGGATTATTTCTGAAGTGCCCCAAGGATCTGCTTTGGGTCTACTATTATTTTTAATTTTAGTTAATGATCTGCCAGATGTTTGCAGTAGCGGAAATATGGTAATGTTTGCTGATGATAGCAGCTATTTAACAGGAAATAGAAACATGCAGGGAGCCATTGAAAAGGTACAGGAAGTGCTCAATAAATTTTATAGTTGGTTTACGAATAATAAGTTATCCCTTAACGTGGACAAAACCAGTTTTATTGCTTTTATTCCTTGAACACACACTATAACGGAGTCATATTTACCAAAAAATTAACGGTAAATCTATACAGCAAACATCCTGTACTAGACTTCTGGGTGTTCATTTCGATAACAGACTTTGCTGGGATGAACACATAGCTGAACTATGCAGGAAATTAGCTGCTGTCTCATATGCTGTTTATAGGTTGAAACGGGTTGGTACCACGGATATTGTGCATTCATATTACTATGCAGAGTTTTACAGTCGCGCTAGGTACGGTTTTTTATTTTGGGGTGGGTCGCCTCATCTGATGCGTGTTTTCAAAATACAAAAAAAGATAATTCGAATGATGGGTGGGGTGTCACTACTGGCAACATGTCGACCAATTTTTAAACAATGCAGGACTCTACCATCACTATATATTTTGTAGATTATCATCTTTGTTAGGCGAAATTTTGTAGCATTCGTAAAAAATAGTGATTTTTATCACTATGACACACGAGGCTCTGATGAACTTGTTTTACCAATACATTCATGTAAGATAGTTGAACATAATGTTTACTATAGGGGTGTGAAGCTGTATAATAAGTTGCCACAACGATTTAAGCATGTTCAGAATGACATGCGAATCTTCTTCCGCGAATTTCTTATAAGTCAAACTTTTTATAATTTAGAAGAATATATGTCGTATCAATAATTAGATTCAATGTTTATTTATGTATATAATATTTATTTATGCAATATTATCATTTCATGTATTATTTCTGAGGTCGTGTCACTGAACATTCTGTCAATCTGACTTAATCATGGATATTTTTATTGTTGTGGGGATTGAATAAATACTTTATTAAATTATATACCTTATCAAGAATAAATATTTATATGTAGGTTTAAATGTTATATATATATATATATATATATATATATATATATATATATATATATATATATATATATATATATATATATATATATATATACCCACAAGGTAGAGTAACGAAACCGTGGAGGGAAATATTATAGAAGTATTTCACCCTTTTACTTCGTGGCGACGTGGTATGATGACGTGAGTTGTGTGCGATCATAAAAATGGCCGGTTGACATGGCCTGACCCCGATCATCTCTCCCAACTGCTTTCCTTGCGTTCGTCTGGAGCTCGGCTGGTGACGGCTGAAAGGCTAGAAACCGGTCCCGAGGGATACGTGACATCGCATGGTGGACAGTTGGGCGATCGATGTCACCACGTGGAGAAAGGGTGCAAGATTTCCCTATATATATATATATATATATATATATATATATATATATATATATATATATATATATATATATATATATATATATATATAAATACTACAAATTTATATTTAAAAACCTAAAAGTATATCTTATTAAATTATTATCTAAATCATTATTATAAAAATAAATAAAAAAAACTTATTATCTAAAAAAGTACATCTTATTGAATAATTATTTATATTTAATAATAATAAATTAAATATATAATAATATATATTAAATATATATAATAATATTATATATTTAATTTCCTCAATTTTTATGATATTCTTTGTTTAATTTTCATTTGACACCTTTTTGACTTTGACAAATTTTAAAAATTTGTTACCTTCATATTTTTTGTTTTTTTTTATTATAACCTAACAATTTTGGATTTTTCATCTGTAATGGAATTAGATGCACAAAAAATATTAATGAAAATTTGTTATTTAATGATGTCATTAACCTCTTCAAGGACGACGGCACATATGTGTACGTCTTTGCAAGTTAATATAATTTTGTTAATTTTTGTGGTGACAATGTGCCCCCGGGCCACAATTGTAGCCAGATGTGTGTGTAATCACAATCACATCACAATCGCAAACATGATAGATGGCGCCTGGCGTCTTCACATTTCTGCGGCGGTTAACTTTTGTTCGAGAATCGACGTGTTTCCATTAGTGTTTCTAGTTTGTTTTCACTAAAAAGTATTAGTTTTTGTCCACCTAAAAAATGGTAAGTGTTATCTAGGCATATCTAGTAGCGTATTTTATTATTAGAATTACAGTAAATATAAGCATTGTTTATTTTAGTTACAAGAACCAAATGTCCACGTTTGTGTACTCTGAATAAATATGTATAATTTTGACGAAAAAAATTTTGCTTCTAAAAAATTATTTCAACCATGTGTTTGTAGACTTTTTAGGATGGCGAATGGAAAGAAATACATTATTTTTTATTCTACAAGAGAAGAGGACATGAGTCAGTTCATATTTTGAGTGCAGTACATAATCCCAACGACTCCGATTTGGAATATATTGATATTACTGATGACGACTCAGATGATGGGGAACCTTTAGAATATGAATTGCCAGATAATGAAGATAATTTATTGTCCGAAGAATTCAGTTTAAATGACATAAATGATGTCTTCGCGTTGATGAAGACGTACCTCTAATAATGTTTACTGGGCCGAAGACTCTTTCGAGATACACAATAAACAAAGCGTATGTTTTCAAGGAAAAGACAATGAATATTCCCATAATTTTCCTCCATTCTTAGGACAAAACCGTATAAATATAGATGGGGATACACCGTATTCATTTTTCATGCAACTATTCCCAGAAGCATTATTTGAAATGGTTGCCTACGAAACTAATCTTTACGCGGTTCAGTCCGGAAAAGAAAATATTTCAATATCGGTGAGCGAAATACAACAATTTTTTGAAAGAAATATAACGGTGACGTACATAAAATATCCAGGTCTTTTTGTAGCTTCAATAAATTCGTTTTCTGGGATGGTTGTAAATGTTTTAATTATTTCCCATTTTTCTTTAATACTATTAATGGCCAATTCAATTGGAATGTTTGTATATAAGGAGACAATATCAGATGATACTAGTACGTGATTCTCTGGATTTTTTTTGCTTTTTTTGTAATTATGAAATTCCCATGAGTCTTTAATATTATTATTATTATTATTCACGTATGGGCCCTAGTGGACCACGCGAAGTACAATTAGAGGCGTTTGTAGTTGTTAGCCTCCCTTTGTGCCCATACTAATTTCATTCTTTCGCTATGAGCTTTTTTCGTTTCGTCAGACCAACTTTTTCCAGTCTTCCTACATTTTTCTCTCTGGCCAACCTTTCAAACGTCAACCTTGTGTCTGAAACAGCCTCTATCCTGCTGATCTTAGGTCCTCTTTAATTGCAGCAATCCATTTAATTATTTCTACTTTAGCTTTACTCCTATTTTCATAAAATTCGACTATTTGTCTAGTTAACCAACTCGGATTCATCCGTTTTATGTGTCCGTAAAACTTAAGTCTTCATTTTCTCATATCGCTATGTATATCTGTGTATTGTTTGATTTCTTGGTTTTCTCGAAGTCGGTTGTTGTGCTATTTATTTGTTTGGGGCCTAGGATTTTTCTTACGATTTTTCTTTCCTTCTTTTCAATGTCCTCGATGTCCCTCTTTCTATTCAAAATGAGCGTTTCTGCAGCATATAGACATTCTGGCTTAATAACTGTGTTGTAATGTCTCAGTTTTGTGTTTTTAGATAGGCATTTTTTGTTGTAAATATTTTGTGTAAGTCTCAATGCCTTTTCCATTTTTTGACATCTACCTTTATTGGCCGCTTTTTCCAACCCATTTTCCATGATTATTTCACCCAAATATTTGAATTGAGAGACTCGTCTGATGTTACCATATTTTGTTTTAAGAAATGGTGTTCTTAGTCTGTTGCAGGTCATGTATTGTGTCTTTTCAAAGGAAATTTGGAGTCCTACATTTTCTGCTGTTTCTTTTAGGATTTCAATCTGTTTCTGTGCCGTTAATACATCTTGAGCTAAAATTGCTAGATCATCAGCAAATGCCAGACAATCAATTTTGATGTTGGTTCTCCCCAGTTTAATGGGCTGGTCAATATTCAGGGCCGACTTTTTTTTACGCCACTCCTGTATTAATTTTTCTAGAACACAGTTAAATAAGAGTGGCGAGAGTCCATCCCCTTGTCTCACTCCAGTTTTAATTTCGAAGGGCTCTGAGATCTCACCCATGAATTTAACTTTTGACCTTGTGTTAGTTAACGTTGCTTTAATAATTGCCAGCGTTTTCAGATCTAGTCCTTGTTCTTTCAAGATTCGGAATAAAGATTTGCGGTCAATAGAATCATATGCTTTTTTGAAATCCACAAATGTACAGAGGAGATTTTTATTGTACAGTTTTTGATGTCTTAGAATCAACTTCAGATTCAGGATCTGTTCAGGGCAGGATCTGCCCGGTCGAAAACCTGCTTGATATTCACCAATGTTAGGTTCTAACTGTCCCTGTGCTCTGTCTAGTAGACAATGAGATAGAATCTTGTAACAAACTGGGAGAAGAGATAGCCCTCTATAGTTGTTTACATCCGTTCTATCTCCTTTCTTATGTAGTGGATGGATTAGAGCATCTTTCCAATCTTCCGGAATCCGTTCGGTTCGCCAAACTTCTTGTAGAATTTTGGTTATTTCCTTGATTGTACCTGGACCAGCGGACTTCAAAAGTTCAGCAGTGATTCCATCTTCACCAGAAGCCTTGTCATTTTTAAGCCGCTTGATTTGCCTAATAATTTCATCTTCATTCGGTGGTATTAATCATATAAAAACGCTTTTTAACATTTTACGCATAGCATATTTCAATATTTTATTTATAATCAAGTATTGATCAGTAAATTATTGAATTTATGAGTATTAGCGAAGAAGAACTAATTTCTCAATTTAATAACACCTTGAATATATCAACTAAAATGACCACTCCACAGAATATAAATTATACGTTATTACGTATGTACGTAGACACAATTCCACCTTATGATGGAAACACCTTTAATCTTGCTAGTTTCATCTCAGCAATTGATTACTTATTCAACAAATACGGAAACGACGATACGACTAGTTATTTGACCAGAATAGCTAGAATTAAACTAATAAACAGAGCACAACTATTAGTAGGCAACAGACTGGAATTAGAAAATTGGGTAGACATAAAAACAGCCTTATATTATTGTTTTGGAGACAAAAGAAACTTGGAATGCCTAGAACAAGATTTGTTAGTAGACTCTCCATTAAAGAACGAGAATCCGCTAGAATTCGGGAAAAGAATTCAGATACTGAGAAGTCAACTAACCCAGAAAGTAAATACAATCCCCATCACGCACATGAATGTCACAACAAAGGCTATTTATACGAGACAATATGAACAAGCCAGCTTAAGAACATTCATCAGAGGACTACCAGGATATCTGCAAAGTATCATTAGATTAAAGGCCCCAGATTCATTAGAAAGCGCGATGTCATATGTGACAGAAGAACAAAATTTCCAATATACACAGAATTTATTTAAACATCAGACGCATAATAATATTCCTCATTTAAAAACACAAATTCAACCATTTAAATATCCAAATTTAAATTATCCGAACACACAACTCTATCAGCCATTCCAACAATTTAATTCGCAAACGAAGCCTCAATTTCAAACACCATTCAATGCATCAACGAGACCTCAATTCCAACCATTTCAACAATTTAATTCGCCAATGAGACCCCAATTCCAAACACCAAGATTTAATTCTCATGTTAGACCTCAAATAATCCAGAATTACCAGAATTACAAACCACCCTTTCCACAAGGACCAATTAATGTCCAACCACGACAAATACATCAACATTTCCCAACGAATCTTCAAGTTTTCGGACCACCGAAAAACGTATTTCAACCGACAGGACAAGTACCAACCTATAAACCGGAACCGATGTCTATAACATCTACAATTCCAAGTAAAACAAGACAAAACCAAAATTTCTTTAAACCCACCGGTCAAAGAAATTTTACATCGCAAGAACTATATCAGATGGAAAATGAATCATTAGAAGATACCGAATATGATTCATACTTGACCCCTGCATATGATAACGAAGATGGATGGACAGACACGACGACAGATTATAATAACGAGGACTCAGCAGAAATTCTAGAACCGTATGACGAAACACCCAACTACGATTACGACGGAAATTTTCAGACTGCTATAACAAACGAAAACCCGACGTAAAATGCGAAATGCATACGGATACAAATAATAACCTACCATACATAAAAATAAGTAACCCACCTTTAAAACTCTTAATCGACACCGGATGTTTTCACTCAATTTTAAAACCTTCAAAGGCAGAAAAATTTTATTCAGATAAAATTTATCATTCACCATCTAAAATAAAAACAGGAATAGGAGAAAAAGAAGTATTATTCAAAGCAGAAATACCAGCCTTCCCTGAACTTCAAGTAAGAGACGAAATACCAGTTATCCTATTTGACTTTCATGAATACTTCGACGGAATTATTGGATTAAAAGAACTTCTAAAACACAAATTCACGATCGACCTATCAAACAATAAATTAATTAACGGAACGACACAGATTCCCTTGAACTTCCGAGAACCCGAAAACCAAGAATTTAAAATCAGAATTAACGCCCACGAAGTTCACCTAATAAATGTACCAGTGGATCAACAAGATAGTGATATAATTATTCCTGAACAAAATTTCGATAATAAAGCCTTTATACCAGAAACTCTCACTACCTCAAAAAATGGATTTGCATATACCGAAATCTATAATCATACGAACAAACCAGTCACTGTAAAATTACTAAGACCATTGAAGACAATTCCATTCGCAGACACAAAACAGGAACAGTATCATTTATTCCATTTTGACAATCTTCCAATTAAGGACCAAAATAGAAACAAGAGTGTTTCAAAGTTACTCAGAACAGATCACTTGAACGATGAAGAAAAAACCGAACTAATAAAACTATGTCGAGATTTCACGAACATCTTTCACAAAGACGAAAATGCACTAACATTTACCAACCAGATTAAACACGAGATCAAAACCAGCGATGAAATTCCAATACATACGAAATCATATAGGTACCCCTTCGTTCATAAAGCAGAAATAAATAGACAGATAACCAAAATGCTAGAAGAAGGAATAATAAAATATAGTCAAAGCCCTTGGAGCAGCCCTATTTGGATAGTACCGAAAAAACTTGACGCTAGTAGAAAACAGAAATGGAGACTAGTTATCGACTACAGAAAACTAAACGAAAAGACAATCGGCGATCGATATCCCTTACCAAACATAACGGATATATTAGATAAACTCGGCAAATGCACTTATTTTTCTACAATAGACTTATCATCAGGATTTCACCAAATCGAAATGAATAAGAACTCAGTAGAAAAGACAGCTTTTAATGCAGAAAATGGACATTACGAATTTATTCGAATGCCATTCGGATTAAAAAATGCACCCGCAACATTCCAAAGAGTTATGGACAACGTTTTGCGAGATGTAGTAGGAAAAATTTGCCTAGTCTACATGGACGACGTCATAATATTTTCTAAAGGTCTAGAAGAACATATGAAACATTTGAAATTGGTATTTACAAGACTACAAGAAGCCCGATTGAAAATTCAATTAGATAAATCTGAATTTTTACAAAAAGAAGTAGAATTTTTAGGTCATGTCATAACACCAGAAGGAATCAGACCAAATCCCAAAAAGATAAATGTAATATTAAAATATCCAATACCAAAAACTGCAAAGGACATTAAAGCCTTTCTAGGATTATTAGGTTACTATAGAAGATTTATTAAAAACTTCGCAAAATTAACCAAACCCCTAACGAAATGTTTAAAGAAGGATCAAAAGATAATACATTCAAAGGAATTTATAGAAACATTCCAAACATGTAAAAATATCCTATGAAACGACCCTATACTTCAATATCCAGATTTTGAAAAGCCCTTCGTATTGACAACAGATGCATCGAAAGTATCCATCGGAGCAATTCTAAGCCAAGGAAAAGTTGGTAGCGATTTACCAGTAGCTTATGCATCAAGAACTTTAAACCCAGCTGAATCAAATTATGCAACGATAGAAAAAGAACTCTTAGCTATCGTGTGGGCCACCCAACATTTTAGACCCTATTTATTTGGTCGTAAATTTATAATTGTCACAGATCACAAACCACTACAATATCTATTTATATGAAAGAACCTAATTCACGTCTAGTCAGATGGAGACTAAAACTAGAAGAATACGATTACAAGATTGAATATAAAAAAGGAAAAGAAAATACCAATGCAGATGCATTATCAAGGATTGAAATTAACGCAATTGAAAACGAATCAATTATTGGAAATCCAGGAGATATAGATAATGAAATTGAACAGTACATTGAAAGAGAAAGACAAATACCAATGACAGACCAAGAACATGAAAGACTTAATGAAATCATAAACACCCCTAAAATCATAATTCACTCAAATATTCAAATCAAACCCCCTCGAAAACAAGAAAATCGAGAAGACAATGAAACAATTCACACATCATTGGAAGATCCAATTTTAAATATCCCTATTACGGAAAATTGCCTAAACATGTACTCCAACCAATTAATATTTACAAGAAAAACAGGAGGAAATCTACATGTTAAAAGAAGAAAAATATTTGGACAAAAGAATAGAATCATCGTCCACTTAACAGAAAACTACGTAGAAGAAATAATACACTTCTTCAAAGAGTATGTAGAACCCAAGAAACTTTATTGTATCTATACAAATTATACAGATGAAAATTTATATCTTGAGATTAGCGTTATATTATCGAACGTATTCAAAAACAACTCATACACATTACTTATATCAAAAATACTATTGAATGATGTCGAAGATAAAGAAAAACAACATAAATTGATTAACTATCATCATACTAAAACATGCCACAGAGGTATCAATGAAGGTTTACTAGCCTTAAAGAAAATACATTATTGGCCAAAAATGAAAGAAGATCTAACAGAACTAATTAATAATTGCGAGATATGCCAACGATCCAAATATGATCGTAATCCACCGAAAATAAAATTTTCGATATCACCAACACCAACACAACCTTTAGAATCGATACATATAGATACATTTCAAATAAATAACGTAAAATTCCTAACCCTAATAGACGTATTTTCTAGATACGGACAAGCCTATATTTTAGAACCAACTTGTACTGCAAGTATTGTCTTAAATAATTTAATATTATTCATGAACCACCATGGTATCCCAAGCCAAATTAGTTGTGACAACGGCACGGAATTTAAATCATCATTATTATTAGAATTCTGCAAATTACATAACATCTCAATACACTTTACTACCCCAGGAAATTCGAATAGCAATAGTCCTGTTGAACGATTTCATTCAACATTAATTGAATTATATCGAGTATTAAAACTAAAAGATCCAAATGTCAATGAAAAATAATTAATGTTATACGCTGTATTAGGATGCAATTTGACAACACATAGTGTCACTAAACAAAGGCCTATAGATGTCATTAACGGAAAATTGAATGCCTTGGATCCATTCGACCTAACAGACGAAATAATATTAAATAAATTCATTGATGACAGAAAGGAACGACTGAAAGAAATATATAAAAATATATATAATACCTCTCTAGAAACAAAGACAAAAATAATTGAAAAACGTAATCAGAATAGAGAAAACCCAATAGATTACGAAGAACAATTAGATATATATGTCATAGATAAAACAGCTAAGCGAACAAAATATAAACCTCGCTATACAAAAGCTAAAGTAAAACAAGATATAGGAAAAAAGATAATAACAACTAAAGATAAAATTATTCATAAAGCTAATCTACAAAAACCAAAAAAGTATTCTTTTTGTCCACAGAAAAACAATGAAGATACTGACAGTATACCTACTTGTAGTGACGATACAGACTATAAGAGCGAAGACTGAAACCGACGTAACTATAACCCCTATAAAAACACCGCTATTTCCTTTTCAACTTGGAAATACACGAATAATAGAAAATAAACATACCTTCATCCACTATATACAAACATCCTCACTTGTCAATCAATTAAACAATATCGAAGACTATTTTAACAACATTAGACTTCAAATAACAGACATACCACTTAATAAAGTCGTAAATTTAAAATCTATGATGAACCAAACTCATTATTTAATACAGGAAACAAAAACCAAGCTAAACAATATTCAACCCCATATTAGAATCAAAAGAGGACTAATAAATCTAGTAGGAAAAGTACAAAAATGGATTTTTGGTACCCTTGATTCAGAAGATGGAGAAAGATATGATAAGGCAATCTATGAACTCCAAACGAACGAAAATTCTTTTCAGAAAGAAATAATACAACATATATCCTTGACGAAAGAACTCATTCAGAACTACAACGAAACTATTAATATTCTTGATAAAAATCAAAGAACAATCAAAACATCTATTGAAGAACTTAAATCAAACATAATAAACAAATTCTTCAATCTAGATACTTATTTACATACGTATAATATTATTGATCAACTAATTCTTAATTGTCAGAATCTAATCACTTTTCTAGACAATATTGAAGATGCTATCGCTTTCGCTCATTTGAACATTTTACATGGCACCATAATATCGGCTCAAGAAATGACAAATCTGATATCTAATTTAACAATGTTATATGGAAAAGATAAAATTCTTAATTTGCAAGAATTAAATAATTACTACCAAATTGCGAGTTTGCAAGTGAAATTTGTCAAAGACAAAATTAATTTTGTAATTCACTTTCCTATTTTTAAGGAAGAAATCTTTCAATCTTTTCATCTATTTCCTATACCTATAAACAATACCTTGATTGTACCTAATCAACCCTACCTAATTATTGGCACTCATTCGCAACAATTTAGCAACATAGAATGTCCGCAAATAGAAGATAATTATCTTTGCCCAAACGAACTGAAGCCAACAACGAAAGAATGCATTACTACATTAATCCGATACGCAGAAAATCGCCAATGCCAACTGATTAATGTGAAATTAGACCAACCTATTATACAATGGATCAATAACAAGTATATTTTGATTATTCCCAATGAACAACCATTAAGAATATATCAAAACTGTTATAAACAAGAATATATACTAATTAAAGAGCCAAGCCTTATACAAATACCTCACAATTGTGGAATTCAGGCATTACAAAATCAATGTTGGAACAAAGAAGAATTACTAAAAGGCAATCCCTACCTGCTACCACCAATCGAATTTGGAACTATAGAAGAACCTCAAAAACAAACCCATCTTCAACTACAATCAATCGATATTAACCAAATAAAACAATTACAAGAAAAAGCTAAACTTTTAAAAATTCCAGAATCTTCCTAATCACATATAATGGCACTAAGCTCAACTACCCTCACTACCATCTTTATAGTGGGAACTATAATGAGTATATTCGCATGGAAAATATACAAAAAGAAAAAGAACCCGGTCCAAACCACCAACCCGATCAAGAAAAGAAATGAAGAAATACCCCTACAGGATATGGTCGAAAACAAACATTCACCCCTTTTGTTTTCGTCTTCGGCGGGAGGAGTTATATGACTAACATCGCCAGCTTGCACCTCAACCAAATGAGTTAGCCCCAGCAGATGATGTAATTGCTGACACAGCCCTTAGTTAACATTAATTTTAATATAAATATTGTAAACTGTAAACAGAAATTAATCTTTAGTTAACTGTCAATAGAACCGTTACTCTTTGTACTACCCAAAAACAAAAATAAAGTTTTTAAAAACGCTTCCACGTGATTTCTAACTTTAACTAATTAAATAACCCGGTTTTTACCGGGTTATTTAATTACCGGGTAAAAGCAAGAAATAAAAAATAAATAATGTATGGAAACACTGTGTTTACTCATTAGTATTAATTCAAGCAATTCTTGAGAAAGCTCGAACAAGGCGAAACCAACAAGAAACCAACTGCGGAATCCATAAACATTATTAAATGGTATGAACCTTCAGTCAAATATCAAGAATAGATACATGTTAAGACTATTTAAAAATCATTTGGTTGTATAGATACGTCAAGCGTGAATTTTTACTGAAAACAAAAGTTACTTTACTTTTGACCATAAAAGCACACAGTATATCATGATAAACTTGTTAAAAAATTATCGTCACTTCAAAGCACCGTCGTCTCTGTGGCTCACAATTTTTTAAAGTTGACTTGGGCAAATTGAGAAAAGTTATCGTAGTAAATAACGAGGCGAGAGGAAAATTCCTCGCCAACACAAAAGAACGCGTCTTTGTGGAATAAACACTTAAATTAAAAATGTCGGTCGATGGATGTTCTCTTCTCTTCCATTTACATCTACCTCCTAGGGTTTTTTCTCAATCTCCTTCTGTTTCGAGTAAATCACAGATTTCCTATTAAGGCGCCCGAGAGATTTAAATGGTTTTGTCTCGACAACGGACACTGCTACTTTTAAAACTGGGATAATTTTTTTATTCTTTAATATCCATCTTCTTTTCTTTATCTTTTTTTTTGGTATTTTTAAAGGTTTACGGTAATTAAACCATTATTTTTCTTATAGTGTCGCCTTCAAACGAATGTTGACGACCTGACCTGACATCTACCAAACGACCTTCCTATTCCGTGATAAACTCAACGAAATTCATAGAAAAAGTTAAAAACACACATCTGCAGGAAGGTGAGGTTTTGGTTTCCTTTGACGTATCATCGTTGTTTCCGAGTGTCCGATACCTAAGTGAGTTACTCGAGATAAATGGTTTTAATAACAAGATTGTTTTTGAGTAAAGCTCCTTGACTAAATTTTAAACCGAGGCGAAAAATGAATTCAGTTACTTTCCGAAGATATGTGGATAAAATTTTTGTAATTTTAGATTAAAAAAATTAAAACTTAGATGATTTTATTAAGAACTTAAATAATAAATAGAAATTTTATGGTAAATATATTAATCAATTTTCCTTTAAACAAATATAATTATAACAAATAATTAAAATTAATTAGGGAGGTATCCGTAGTGAACGGTTATAATAAGGACATTGTAGGTAAATTAATTAGAGAATATAAGTTTAGAAAATTATTGAAAGAATCTTCGACTTTTCAAAAGGATCAGAACAAAAATAAATTCATGGTAATATCGTTTGATACCCAATTAACACGAGGGCTAGACAAAATTTTGAAAAAAGTGGACATTAAGGTTGTGTACAAACCATATAATAAATTAAGAGATGTCCTGGGTAATCCAAAGGATAAAGTTTATCAACATGAAAAGTCGGAGATTTGTTAAATTAGTTGTCAAGATTGTGATCGAAGGTATATTCACAATACATATGGGAAAAATGAAAACTCTTGAATTGCCCAACATGCAATCGAACATGATCACAATATAGACACAATATAGTAATTTAAGATTGGTTAAAAGTATAAATAACAATAGGGCTTTGGATGCATATGAAAGCATTCAAACAGAAAAATGCAAGAAAATCATCAACCGGGATAAAGGACCTATTCTATTCAGTCAACTTTTTCAATTATTAATGTAATGGTTAGTAAACTTCACGGTTTATTTTTATTTCTTTCGTTTGTTCAGTTTGTCCCTTTTTTTTCTTTTTCTTGTATCGTTTTATTAGATAGGTAGTACGCTTCCTAGGTAGTAGGTTAGCTATTAGGGTTCTCATTTAAATAGAACATAGTTTAGTTTTAGAATAAGATTAACATGGTTAGGGAAACGTGCGTTGAGAGTTTTAAAAAAAGTGATTCGGTTTTTAGTGGTAAATCTCTTTGAGTGTAGTGTTTCACACCGAAGAATTGATCTACGGTATGAACTGTCGAAATCGATAGTTTCCTCTAAATGCTTCGAATTTTTCGTCAATAGTTGTAAATTCTGACTACGAATAAAGCTTCTTACAATTGGATACAAAACAGTGAAATAATTCCGAGATCGCCGCAAACTTATCAATTTTTGTCTTTCCTTACGACTGTTCTTATCATCTAAACGAATATGGTCTAGCAAAAACCGAAACATAAAAAGCGACATGGTGAGTAATAAACCATCGGCGTTAACATGGTTACTTTTTCTAGTAGCTGCGTTATACAATAATCAATAATTATCTTTACTTTTTTTCTATAAATTTGTTCATATTTTCAATAATTATTTGTCTAAAATTTTCGCTAAAAAATAGTTCCCAAATATCAACTTGATCTTTGATAGCTGGAAGATGTTTGATAATGTTAACAGATATTATGCTTGACAGATTTACTTTTACTATCTATTCCCAAAAGATACAGCCTCTCTGATACATCGGTATCTGTGTCTCTTTCCACCTCCTGTTCACTTTCATTATCTTCTTACCTGGTTTCTAAGTACGCCTTCACCCTGTTCAACTTCATCATTTAATTCAGCTAAAACTTCTTAATACGAACATTAATATTCGCTGCTGCTGTTTCCATTCGTAAACCATTACTAAGAAAGAACAAAACATAAAAAAGAGACCCAAAATCTTGAACACGATGTACCTGTATACACAAAGTCTTGCTAATCGTTTTAGCGGCGTCGGTGTCTGAGACCGTAAATGAAAAAAAAACATGTGCACTATTTAAAATATTCGCACTCTAACTGACCGGGAAAATCCTACATGCATTTATCGAGAGGTACATGGACGAACGCCGCTTTAGTTGGTCCCCTACCCTTTTAATTTGAACATTTTGGTTGGATCGTTCGTGATAGTACACGCCACTAACGAAAGGTTAACAGTTTGTCGGTAGATATTCTACGTAGGACCTCTTCATATGAGGCTTTCTCTCATCAAGATATTCGTAGAATTATTCTGAACAGCCACATTTCAAAAGCTTCGAGTCCATTGATTGTATATTTATTAAGGGTGGAAAACTTCTATACCCTAAATGGAAATCGAGCATACAGCCTGTGTCATAAGGAAGTGAACGCGAGTTTTTGCAAAATATATTTATTTCTAACATTTTTTACATAAATGTACGTCACAATTGACACGGCGCAATCCTGCAATAAGCTGTGTAATGTCCATCATTCTTGAGTATGGTCTCATGGTATCTGGATCTACTTTCTTCCAGTTTTTCCGCGTAGTCGAGAAAGAGTGCCAATTTTTTATTGCGTGCCCGACTCGCTCGATAGAAGAGTGTACGCTGATACATTCTGGCCATTTTCTTGGCGTACAACTTCTCAGTAAACTAAACAGCTAAACCCGCGTTGTGAGAAGCACGCCCAAACATTTACTGTCACTGAGTGTTTTAGGATATCCTGGATGAAACGTGTATCGCCGGTGTTTTTCAAAGAGCAGCGATTTCAAGATCGTCGGACGGTATTTCATATTTGATTCTTGTAAACGGCGATGAATTGTGTTGGTACTCACACCTATTCTGCCTTTAGTCACTTGAACGCGGGCCTGAAGCAATCGCAGAGACGAGGTTCTGTTGAATAGATTCACTATTACTTTGTCCCGTTAATTGGTAGTTGCTCGCTTGGTGCCCCGGTAGGGTCGTAGTTATCGACGTTTTTAAACAACTCACTGTATGTAGCAGCAAATAATTTGGATTTTCAATTCATCTACTTTTCCTACAGCAGAATATTTTATCTCGTACAATGTATTGTGAGCAGTTTCTATCTATAAAATTATTCGTCATCAAATAAAATAAAAATTCTTCTGTTGAAACATTCAGTGTGAAACACTAAACTCAAAGAGATTTACCATTAAACACCGAATCACTTTCAATTTTAATTCTAACTAAACTATGTTCTATTTATATGAGAACCCTAATTGCTAATCTACTACCTAGGAAGCGTACAACCTACCTAATAAAGCGTGTAAAAAAAAGAAACAAGAAAAAAGACGAAAAGAAAAAAAGGGCAAAAGAGAACAAAAGAAAGAAAAAATTAACCGTGAAGTTTATTGACCCTTAGATAAATAACACTGGGGAACAGCAATTTTGTTGACTTGGATCTGTAACTTGTTTTTGACTAATTTTTCATCTCTGAACTAAAAAATATTCACAGTTTTTCTCTATCACGTCAAGTTCTTAAACTACAGCATACCCCTCATTTTACCTTAAAAGTGTACATACGAAAGGAAATAAGGTGAGATCTGACCAAATAGATTAGAATATTTTATTCATACAGAAGTTAACATATTATTAAAAGTTAAATTGTGTTTATAAAAAAAATAAATAAAAGATATTATGGTAAAAATTTCTTCTTTTCCTTCTAGCTTTTCCTGGAGTGTTCAGTTGGTGGACATTCTCGCTTGATGCTCCAACAGTAGTCAGTCATCATACTGACATACCATCTACCTTGATACCGCGCTTCCATAACCTTTAGTTATACTCTGTTCATCACTAACAGCACCAAGATTTTCTGGGAAGTTAGCAAGATGACTATGTAAGAAATGCAGTTTGATGCTCATGTTGCAACCAAGCTTTTTAAAGCTCTCCAAGAGTTGTTGAACAATTTCGATATAATTCGGGGCTTGTGTATTTCCAAGTAAGTCTTTAACAACATTTTTAAAAGCCAACTAAACATTCCTTTCAAGTTCGGTCATTGTTTCAGTGAAATTTTCATCTTTAACGAGTTGCCGAATCTGTGGACCATCAAACACACAAGCCTTTATCTTTTCATATGACAGGCTAGGGAATACATCATTGGTATACCAAACGAAAGCTTATTACGTGTTCTCTTCGTCCACATTCGTAAACTCTCTACACACTGCTTGCACACTTTATGACGGGCCCATGATTTATCTTGGTCACCTCTTTTCACTTTAAAATAAGCAAAATAGGCTTGTCTGACAAATGTACTAATATTAGTCCGTTGAATGGGGATGGTAAAACTGCCACATATATAACAAAATGAATCAGGGCTGTTTAAGCACTTACGACGAGAACTACCAGAGGCAGACATCACGAAAATCTGTAGTTGTGTATGTATACTTTGACTTCACTATATCAGTGCGACACAGACCCGCGTACTTTAGAATCTCACGTGTAACTGACCGAACTAGTTTTGGATGATGCAACGTCACTCACGCCCCCACTCCTAGGTCGAAAAAGATTCGCCGGTCGGAGAGCAGTAGTGACTTCTGTGATTCGCCAAGCTTAGTCGAATGCGCAACAACTGTAGAGAAAAAACTTGACGTATATATATATATATAATATATAATATATAAAGATATATATATATATATATATATATATATATATATATATATATATATATATATATATATATATATATATATATATATATATATATATATATGTATATATATACAAGTAAAAAATAAGCTGATTCTTATTTTAAAAATTCGCGCCCTTTGCATACCAATACAACTATTTGTTTTTTAAGTTGGCATGATTGGTTTTGACATCGGAGTTTTATCATTTTGCTTGTTAATTTAGAAATTGGAATGTCCTTTGTAATGTTAAAAAAATGCCGATACTTTAAAATGGATATATTTATCGAGCAAATAATTTTGCATTAATTTTTGTATAAAAAAATGACATTTTTTAGTGCTGATGTATTGAAATTGTCAAGAAAGTACCCCAGCAATAACAAAATGTTTACAAGCGGTTTAAGGACTTTAGTGACAGTAGAAAAGCCGTTGAAGGAAGACCTTCTATGTCAACCGATGATACTAATCCGCGATTAAGTCTAATAGACATTGTGGATGTTACTGGGATGTCATTTAGATCAACTGAATCAATTTTGAAGAACATTTAAGCTTCAATTCTTCTATTGGA
The DNA here is from genome assembly GCA_031761425.1 of Cosmopolites sordidus. Lineage (NCBI taxonomy): Eukaryota > Metazoa > Arthropoda > Insecta > Coleoptera > Curculionidae > Cosmopolites > Cosmopolites sordidus. The sequence goes on from JARFXV010002294.1 coordinate 190,141, forward strand.
ACCTTTGATGTGAAACACTAAACTTGAAGAGATTTATCACTAAACACCAAATTATTTTTTAAACTGCTCGACGCACGTTTCGCTAACCATGTTAGCATCATCAGGAGATGATTTAATCTAATTCTAAAACTAAACTATGTTCTATTTATATGAAAAACCCTACCTAACGAAGCGTGTAAAAATCACGAACCGTGAAGTTTACTGACCCTTAGATAAATAATTAAAAAAGTTGACTGAATTGAATAGGTTTTTTATCCCGGTTCATGATTTTCTTGCATTTTCCCGTTTGAATTCTTTCATATGCACCCAAAGCCCTGTTAGTATTAACACTTTTAATCAGCCTTAAATTACTAATATCGATACTGTGGTCGTGTTCGATTGCATGTTGAGCAACACAAGATTTTTCATTTCTCCCATCTAATGTGGGCACTATGTTTATTATATCTTGTCAATATGGATCTTTTTGTTTGCCCAATATACCTTCGATAACAGTCTTGACAACTCATTTAGTAAATCCCCGACTTTTTACGTTGCTCTACTTTATCCTTTGGATTACCCAGAACTTTTTTAAATTTATTATATGGTTTGTACACAATCTTAATGTCCACTTTTTTCAAAATTTTTTCTAGCCCTCTTGTTAAATGGGCATCAAATGGTATTAACATGAATTTCTTTGTGTTCTGATTACTTTGAAAAGTCGAAGATTCTTTCAATAATTTTCTGAACTTATGTTTTCTAATTAATTTATCTACATTGTTCTTATTATAATCATTCCCTTCAGATGCCTCCCTAATTAATTTTAATTATTTGTTATAATTATCTTTATTTAAAGGAAAATTAGTAAATCTATTTACCATAAAATTTAAACTAGCCATCTTATTTTTGGAAGCCATGATTTGAATCGTTAGGAATGTATCTCGAAGAGGTGGTGTTTTTTCTGAAAATATCAAAATCTAACTTCACGGTTTATGATTTTTACACGCTTCGTTAGGTAGGGTTTTTCATATAAATGGAACATCACCTGATGATGCTAACATGGTCAGCGAAACGTGCGTTGAGTAGTTTAAAAAAAGTGATTTAGTGTTTAGTGGTAAATCTCTTCAAGTTAATATTTAAATTTAATAATAAAAATTTAATTATTAATCAATTAATTAACTTCTCAATAATTATTCACTTAAAAATCTATGTAATACCGTTTCACAAGCCCCATATTCAATAAATGTAGTAAAGTGTGATTTTTTTCTGTTTCTCGATTGAAGAAACGCAATTCACGAGAGTTCGTTAGGCGTTTTGAAGAAGTTTTAGCAGAAGCCAAGTATAAAAACTGTTTCAAAGACTGGAAAAAGATTTTCCAATGAGTATATTGTAGTGAGAGGATTGCTTTGAAGGAAACAAAATAAATTTCGATAATTCATTTAAAAGAAATACTTTATGGTTTATTTATAAAGTTTTTTTGTGTTCTTGACTAAATGGACGAATCATTGTGCTAAATGTATTAAATGTTCTTAATTATTTCTAACTATTAACAAAGCTTCCTTCTTAAAGTATTCACACAGTTATCGTGTTAGATCCATAATTTGTTGTGATTTTCCGTGTAGGTTCATTTCCTACATCAGGGAATATAATGATTAATTTGTAAACAATGGTCTTATCTTCAAACGGATTTACAGGAACTCTTTGTAGCTCATAATTGTTAAAGTTACACTGGAGAGATTGGGAAAGGTTCTCCTCGTAAGTAATCGCAAGGAAATGAATTGCCCGTCAATACAAAATTAAGATTCTTTACTGGCTTAAAAATTCCAAGCATCAACTCCTTTTGTTCCTTTTAATTTCACCGTTCCTTTTTTCTGCGGTTTTTGTTCTATTTCCTGTAAATTACAAATTTCGCTTTAAGAGAGCAGATATATTTAAATTGCTTTTCCTCTAAAACAAAATATATTACTACGTTCTTTTTCGGTTTGTCGTTGCAATCTAGTTAATGGATGTATTTGTTTTTTATTTAAATATCGAGAGAAAATGTATTATCCATGTGTTTTTTCTTTTCTCTGTTAGTTTAATTATCACTATATATATATATATATATATATATATACATATATATATATATATATATATATATATATATATATATATATATATATATATATATATATATATATCCCCTTTGTGGATCAGACCTTGACGTGGTAAAGGGGTTTGAGTAGGGCAATGAAGCTTTGAGCTATGCCGTGTGGTGTCTATGCTCCTGGGAGGGTCACCCCTGGTGGACAGGTCAAGGCGGAGGCCTCAGACTAACATTGGACATAACAACCCGCATTGGACCAGCGTGGCAGATTACGGTCCATACCTTCAACCTGGTATTTCAATATGCTGAAATATGACAGTACAACCTCAAACACGGCCCCCATTCCCCGGAGGCCAAGGGGCAACTACCCACGGCAGCGGAAAGACCTGCCCCAAGGCAGAGGGTGCTAAGAATCACCGGGTTAGATCAGGCTGCCATTGGACTTTTGACATTGCAACGTTAAATATACGGACTATGAAAACAGAGGCCCGATTGCAAGAACTGTTAATCGAACTTGACAACATACATTGGGATATTATTGGGCTCTGTGAAACACGAAGAAAGGGTGAAGAGTTAATTAAACTGGAACCAACTGGATACGTACTCTACACTCGAGGTACGGAAAATTGCCGATGTGGCGGAATTGGATTCCTCATCAATCGAAAGCTGAAGGACAGTGTGGTAAAATTTGAAAGTACATCCGACCGATTAGCCCAATGCGTCATTCAGCTGAATAAAAAGTTAAAGCTTCAAATCGTCCAAGCTTATGCACCAACTATAAGCCATAAAGATGAGGAAATTGAGGAATTTTATGATGATGTGGCCCAGCTTTTATACAAGGAGAAATGTAGGCACAAAATCCTGATGGGTGATTTTAATGCCAGAATTGGAACAACAAGAACAGACGAAAATTCAACTGGCCCATATGGAACTGGTGAGCGAGACAATAGAGGTGACAGGCTAGTTGATTTTGCTGAAGGACAAGAACTATATATTATGAATTCATTCTATAAGAAAAATATCAGCAGAAAATGGACATGGAAAAGTCCATCTGGGCTCACAAGCGAAATTGACTACATCATGACCAACGATAAAACAATATTTACCAATTGTACTGTCCTTAACAATTTTAATGTTGGAAGTGACCACCGAATGGTACGAGCAAGGGTTCGGATTGACTGTCGAAAAGAGCGCGAAAGAATGGTAAGATCAAAGAAGGGCAAGGTGGATTCTGGAAAACTGCTGGAGAGAGGAAGCGATTTTGAGATTGCTTTGTCAAACCGGTTTGCTGAGCTACAATATCCAGAAGAGGGGGAAATATCAGTTCAATATGAAGAAATCGCCAACAATGTACTTCAAACGGCTACTTCAATAGCACCAGAGGAAAAATGTCTCAAACAAACAAAAATCTCCAGTGAGACCATTGATTTAATGAAGAAACGGCGAGGAATGAGAAATGCAGGTAGTCCTTTTGGCAGGGTCGAGTACACTGAGCTCTGCAAAACTATAAGAAAACGTATCAGAGAGGACACGCGCCGATTCAATATGCAGCTAGTGCAAAAAACCCTGGAAGAAAACAAAGGAATTAACAAAGCTAAACAGAAGCTGAGAAACAAAAGAACGCAAATATATGCTTTAAAGCGTGAGGATGGCACAGTGTGCAGTGCGCGTACCCAAATATTAGAGATTGTCAGAAGGTTTTATCCCCAGTTATATGAAGATCAGAGCCAGTCAGGGACAGCAATACCCACGGAAGAACAAATGCCAGATATCCTAGTGGAGGAAGTAACAAATGCTATAGAATTGATGAAGAACGGCAAGGCTCCAGGAAAGGATAGTGTAACTGTCGAAATGCTAAAAGCTGGTGGTCGGACGTTACATAAAACACTGGCAAAATTATACTCAAAATGCCTCAAAGAACAAAAAGTACCTGACTTATGGAAAAATGCAAAAGTGATCCTTTTACACAAAAAAAAGAGCACAGAAAGATTTAAAGAACTACCGTCCAATAAGCCTGCTCTCAGTGATGACGTAGAACCAAGAGAACAAGCAGGATTCAGAATTGGATTCAGTACAATGGATCACATCCAGGTTGTCCAGCAGGTCATAGAAAGGCACAACGAATACACCATGCCACTGTGCTTGGCTTTTATCGACTTCGAAAAAGCATTTGATTCCATCTCAAAGCATGCGATAATGGATGCACTTCTTAGCCAAGGTGTAGAGAGAGCCTATGTAAACCTATTAGAATCGATATATGATGGAGCTACAGCCATAATTCACCTTGATGATCTTGAAGTGGGAATTAATATAGAACGAGGTGTACGGCAGGGTGACGCAATATCGCCTATTCTTTTCTCGGCTGGCCTTGAAGAAGTATTCCGTAAACTGGATTGGGAACAGGATGGTGTAAAGATCAATGGTGCAAACTTAAACCATCTTAAAGCACGATGGATTGATGATATCGTTAAATATATTGGACCCGAGTGGCAAAGGAAGCCGTTGCCTTTACGTCAAGGCAAGTACCTCCCAGAACCGGTTTCTGGCTTAACAGTCGTCAGTTGGACTCGAGTCTAACGCAAGGAGACAGCTGATGAGAAGCGATCAAAGCCAAGCCAAGTCAATTGGCCATGTTGATGGCGGTTCGCAATCTCAATGCAACTCGCGCTATTCTACGATGAATGTTCGCAGCAGTCGAAAGTGCGTTATGCATTCTTCCCACACCCTTGGATGTAGGTATCAGGTATGCCCAAGAGATCTGTTTTTTTTTGTTTGGACAGCTTTCTTGCCCTTTTTGGGATAAAAAAGCATAATGTTTCGTAAATACGAGTGATTAATAGTTGTTTACAATTTAAATCAACTTGACTAACTGAAGCTAAATCAAAGCGAGTCTGAACGTAAAGGCTGTAAATAATATAGGAATTAATAATTCTGAATTTATTATACTTTTATATTAATTTATACCTTCATTAAGCATTGTTATATGGAAGGAAAAAAGAAGAAGAGAAGGGCATGTCATAAATTTTTTATTGAAAATATTGTTAAACGAAGAGATTTACCACTAAACACCAAATCACTTTTTTGAACTGCTCGGCGCACGTTTCGCTAACCATGTTTGCATCATCAGGAGATTTTGTTGCTGAAGTATAGAAACTAATGAAAACCAAAAAAATACATTGAAAATACACATCGATCAAATTTCAATGACAGATTTTAGTCGCTCTTTTAGAAAATGTCACAATGACAAACACATGACAAACAAAATATGACAGTTTAAAGAACATTGTTACGGTTTCAGAATTTTTTTTTGAGATATTTGTAAGTTTAGTTTGGACATGACGTAATGAAAATAAAAAGGTAAAACAAAAAATTAATTTCGTCCAAGAGTTGGACAACTGGAGCAAACCAATATTCACATTGTGTTTCCAGTGATTACTTACTTAGCGTAAAGTACAGTTTGAATTTTCATTGCTCTATACCTTGTCCGCTTTTGATCTCAGTGGCACTCAGCAAACCTATGGCGCACCTTACAAAATCATATTTTTTAAAGAAATAATGAAAGCTGGACTTGACCCCCTCCAAAACTCATATGACGAAATAACAACACCTTTTGAATAATTCAACATAAAAAAAATTAGTGTCTAAGTATAAAATAAATCACGAGTTACGTGGGCTATTGAATTTACTAAAGGTTCTGAAAGTTTTCGAATAAAATAATCGACGGCGCAGAGAAAAATCTATGCGCCAATACGAAACAACGCGTTTTTACCGACCTAGGCTTAAATTAAACATTTTGTTCGATAGTTTTTCTTGCATTTTTTTCGTTGTTTCTACCACCGGCACCGTTATTTCTCGGTTATTCTTGTATTTCCAGTAAATTACAAATTTCGCCATAAGAAGCCAGACGGATTTAAATTGGTTTTTCTCGAGAACAGAAATTTTTCCCTTTATTATTGGGATAAAGTTTTAAAAAGTCTGTTGTTGTTTTGCTTTCTTCTTTTTTTCCAGTTGGTCGGTTCAATTAGGTTAATGACTTTCTCGTTGGTTATTTAAAATGTAATAATATTTTGTTTAGATTTTACCTTTAAATGTTATCGGAATAAAACCTGTTCGACTGCTTATCGCACGGTACTGTTTATCGCACATTTCACCAGATAAACGATTTATTTCAAGGACACGTTATGTCTTGGACACGTTATTTCGCGAAATGGTATTGTTAATTGGTCACCGAAATGTTAAATCTTCGCTTTCATTCAATTATTGATTTAAATGAAACATTCAGGTCACTATTAAAAATATACCACGTTATATATTTGCTATTTGTTTCACAATATATTCAAGATATTCTCTAACATGTTTCGGCCTCGCGACCATTCTCAAAGAGAGTTATGTATAAACTAAACTAAAGTTTCAAAGTGCTGTCTAATGGAAGTCGGTTTTTTCATCTCGTTAAATTTATTACACTATCAATAATTGGAGTATTTCCGAAGTCTAGCTGGGTGTTTGTTAGGTTTTTGCCGTCGTATATGGCTTTTTTAATTTCGAAAATTTCCAGGTAATTTAACAGCCTGCTTTTATTGCAGCTATGTATTAATTTGGTATTATTAATGTTAAAAAAATGGTTCTGGTCTATACAATGTTCGGCAAACTCTCTGATTGTGTAAAATTGAATATGTATGTTCTTTTAGCCTATCATTGAGCGATCGGCCCGTTTGGCCTATATAAATAGCGTTACACATATTACATTTAATTTCGTATACTCCAGATTTGTCACAAAATTTTGCTCTTTCTTTGTTATTGTTTAACATCGATGCAAGATTATTCTTATTAACAGAGATAATATTAATATTTTCGTTCTTTAACTGATTTGTGATTGTTGAACTTAATTTGTGAATATAGTTTATAGCTTAATCTTAATCTTAAATCTTAAGCTCTTAAGCTTAAGCTCTTAATCTTAAGCTTAATCTTAATCTTAATCTTAAATATATCGCAATCCAAACTAGATACCATGAACCCAAAATCTCCAGTCTTATACGGAATGCCTAAACTGCATAAAGATGGCATTCCAATGAGACCAGTCGTTTCTTATGTAAATGCTCCTGCATATAAACTTTGCAAACAACTCAACAGTGATCTACCATTATTTATCGATTTCAACTCGCCCAAAGCAATCAAAAATACAATAGAACTAACAACAAAACTAAAAAACGTACAGATACCTCCCAATGCAAAGTTAGTTTCGTTCGATATAAAAAGCCTTTTTTCCTCCATTCCGGTACAAGATCTTAAAAATATCCTCGCTGAAAGAATTCATCAATGCAATCTTGAAATCGTACACAAAAATGCTCTCATAGAAGCTATCAATGTATGTAACGAACAAAATTATTTTCTGTTCAATTCAAAATTTTACCAACAAACGAATGGATTACCAATGGGAAGCCCCCTGAGCCCCCTCCTGGCAGAAATTTATATGGCTAATTTTGAAAACAATTTATTTAGCGACACTAATTATACAAGACACATACATTTTTGGGCCAGGTATGTCGATGATATTATTTGCATATGGGCCGGCACAGAAAGACTATTGGGTCAATTTCTTGAATATTTAAACAGTGTAAACTCAAAAGTCCAGTTCACAATAGAAACAGAGACAGATAATTCATTAAATTTCTTAGATTTAAAAATAATAAGAACACCGAATAAATTAGAATTCGAAATATTTAGAAAACCCACGTATACCGATACAATTATTCACGCAAGTTCAAATCAGTCATGGAATGTAAAAATGTCCACTTTTCATAGTATGACCCACAGACTTCTAACGATTCCACTTAAAAAAGACAGCTATGAAAATGAACTTAATATTATCAAAAATATCGCAAGGAATAATGGATATCAGCCAAGCATCATAGATAAAATGATAAAAAAACAAGATTAAGAAACACAACACCAAACATTTTTAGGCCGCAACACCCGAAAAATATTCTAAAAATTGGCATGCTATAAACTATATTCACAAATTAAGTTCAAGAATCACAAATCAGTTAAAGAACGAAAATATTAATATTATCTCTTTTAATAAGAATAATCTTACATCGATGTTAAACAATAACAAAGAAAGAGCAAAATTTTGTGACAAATCTGGAGTATACGAAATTAAATGTAATATGTGTGACGCTATTTATATAGGCCAAACGGGCCGATCGCTCAATGATAGGCTAAAAGAACATAAATATTCAATTTTATACAATCAGAGAAAGACGGGCTTTGCCGAACATTGTATAGACCAGAACCATTTTTTTAACATTAATAATACCAAATTAATACATAGCTGCAATAAAAGCAGGCTGTTATATTACCTGGAAATTTTCGAAATTAAAAAAGCCATATACGACGGCAAAAACCTAACAAACACCCAGCTAGACTTCGGAAATACTCCAATTATTGATAGTGTAATAAATTTAACGAGATGAAAAAACCGACTTCCATTAGACAGCACTTTGAAACTTTAGTTTAGTTTATACATAACTCTCTTTGAGAATGGTCGCGAGGCCGAAACATGTTAGAGAATATCTTGAATATATTGTGAAACAAATACCAAGTGTTTTAATTATTATCATTGTTACTATGTTTCACCAAGAGCCAACCGCGCAATCAATCAAAACTATTATATATTTGCTTTCAAAGCTAAGATCAAAATTACCGGATTATCGCGGTTCAAGATATATCGTTGACCAAATGGTTATAATACACTGTTAACAACCCCTGTCGTAACGAAACCTGTCAAGGTTGCAAACAACGTAAACAGGCCAGGCCTCATAACAAGTAAAAAGATAAAATTAATTTTAAATCTGGTTTAGTAGTTTCGAAATATTTTAGTTTAGTTCGCATTATTTTCTTAAATATTGCAGTTCTATAATTTCGATTGTATTTTCATTAGTCCAAATGTGTTAAAAATGTGGCGTTCTTGGCAAGATAATGATCATTGTGCCTCCGGTAATGCCAATTTTAAATGAAAACATTTATCGTCCGACAACCACAGGAGAAATGGACAATGCTAGTTTTCATAACCACCAAAAAAATAAAATTCCTAAAGATATATACTTCGAAAATACATATAAAAAATCTGATTTTCTAGAAATATTAAATACATATAATATTAAAAAGGTAATAATTTTTATTGTACTAATCGATAAATGTATTTATTTATTTTTATTGTACTAATAAATTCAGAATACACAAACCAATAAACAATGTTTTAGTCATACATAATAATAATAATAAATTAACAATATTTTATTTTTCCCAAAATTATTCAGAAATTAAACCAGTCCGAGTCTGGCGCCTTTGAAGAAACTAGGAATATTCGTATTGAAATTTATTGGGGCAATTAACATTTTGCCGAAAGGCAACGGAATATCTTGAACCGGACTATATAATTGTGCCTCATTCTAGGGTTCTGACACTCTTATTGAACAACTCCTTACACAAGGACAACCCGTTATATTGATTAAATGTAATTTTTAGTAGATACAACTTTTCTCAAAAAATTGCTTTTTATTACCTGTGGATTGTTAATTTTTTGCTTGTGTTTTTAGAGTCTTGAATATTTTGTTGCCTTACCTAAAAAAAAAATGCAAACATTAGTATATATAAAATATATATATCATTTAAAAAGAATAACTAACTATCCAAATATTCAGATAATATTTAATTCAATTTAAAAAATGTCTTTTTTGTTTTGAAAATAATCAGCCTTATCATCAATTCTTGTTTCTTTGTAAATGATTAACGTTAAAATCATTACATGATTATCGATGATCAAAACATGTCCAATATCACTCAAACAGAGCCATTTAAGGTACTAATTTAATTAAGAATCCGCATTAAAGAATACTCGATAGTTTTTGCTTATTTTCGTCTACAAGCGATGCTAATAAATGTAGTATAGTTCATTATTTTATAATCAGTAATTATGTAGGAAAAACAATAGATATTGTCCAAGGCAATAAATATTGATAATAATACGAAAAAGAGAAATGAAATTAGTTCTAAATTGTTTGTAGTTTATTGAAGTCACAAGAAAAACATCTCCAAGCCAGCCAAGCGAAGTCTCCAAGCCAGAAACTACAAAATAATATAAATGTTTGTAGTACTACGCATATATTGTAGTGACTGTTAAACTCTTGTTATAATTGTAAACAAAGGAATCAACTGATCAAAAAATGATTATGATTAAAAAGGTTAAAGCCTAAGCAATTTAACCGTTTGTAGTTTCTATATATATATATATATATATATATATATATATATATATATATATATATATATATATATATATATATATATATATATATATATATATATGTATTCTATATATTCTATATATATATATGTATATATATATATATATATATATATATATATATATATATATATATATATATATATATATATATATACATATTAGAATTATTAGGTTCTCGGGTAGAACCGCGTTTTAGATTTATAAAATCTCGACGTTTCGCCTTCCACTTTAAAACCATTTTCAAGAGAATCTAATTGATTTACTCCAAGGCCTCAATCTGCCTACTCCCCAGAGTTCACAACTAGAAAAGAACGTGGACGGCGCGACCTCTGCATTGATAGGTGAGGTTGAAGGTGGGTCGCTCGGTTGAGGGGGGTAGTGAGACGGGAGGTGGACGTTTGACTGGAAGGGTTTCGGATGGGCAATTTGGAAATAAGCGGTTTCCATGTATTTGGAACTCTAAGACGGTCGTCCCTCTTGTTTAAGCAGTCTGGACGTTTTTCGATCTCAATTGCTTCGCGAATTCTGCGGGATTTGTGGGAATATATAGGTGCGATTACTTTGGGCTTGTCGAAATCTATTTTGTGACCCGTTTGAAGATGATGTTCTGCTAAAGTCGAGGAGAGATCAGATTTTCGGACGCCGAGAGAATGCTCGTATATGCGATTTTGGATACGTCTATTAGGTTGATCGATACATGATTGGGAGCAGCCAGAACAAGGAATCTCATAGACAGCATGTGACTCTTGTGGAATATTATCCTTCACTGGTTTGAGGAAACTGAATATATTTCTTTCTGTTGTAAATATCGTTTCAATATTACGGGATCTGGATACGTGGCAAATTTTATCAGTAACTCCCTTGATGTATGGCAGAAGAACTTTGGGATTCTCTAGTTGATTGGTTGGTATGCCCAGTTGCCCAAACTTTATTAATATGCTTTTTTATTTGACGTATGTCATAGCCGTTTTGAATTAGCGCCATTTCTAATGAATTAAGTTCTGTTTGCCTATGTTCCCTATCCGACAATCTTAGTGATCTCGTGACAAAAGTTTTGACTACCGAATTTAATCTTAATAATATTTGATGAATTCAGACTTTCCGAAGGTATGGTTAAGATATGTGGATGACATTTTTGCCATTTTCGATTCGAAAAATGAAAATTTAGATGATTTTATTAAGAACCTAAATAGTAAATCCCAAAATATAATATTCACGCTTGAACTCGAAAACAACGATAGTTTACCATTTCTGGATGTGTTAGTCAGTAGAAATAATAAAAATAGGTTAGATTTTGATATTTTCAGAAAAACCACCACCAGAGAAACATTCCTAATGATTCAAATCATAGCTTCCAAAATAAGATGGCTAGTTTAAATTTTATGGTAAATAGATTAATTAATTTTCCTTTAGATAAAGATAATTATAACAAAGAATTAAAATTAATTAGGTAGGTATCTGAAGTGAATGGTTATAATAAGAACATTATAAATAAACTAATTAGAAAACTTAAGTTCAGAACATTATTGAAAGAATCTTCGACTTTTCAAAAGGATCAGAACACAAAGAAATTCATGGTAATACCATTTGATGCCCAGTTGACAAGAGGACTAGACAAAATTTTGAAAAAAGTGGATATTAAGGTTGTGTACAAACCATATAATAAATTAAGATAAGTTCTGGGTAATCCAAAGGATAAAGTAGAGCAACATGAAAAGTCGGGGATTTACGAAATTAGTTGTCAAGACTGTGTTCGAAGGTATATTGGGCAAACAAAAAGATCCATATTGACAAGATATAAAGAACATAATACCCACATTAGATATGAGAGAAATGAAAAATCTTGTGTTGCCCAACAAGCAATCGAACATGACTACAGTATAGATATTAGTAATTTAAGACTAATTAAAAGTGTTAATAATAATATGGCTTTGGATGAATATGAAAGCATTCAAATAGTAAAATGTAAGAAAATCATGAACCGAGGTAAAGGACCGATTCCTTTCAGACAACTTTTTCAATTATTAATGTAAAGCTTAGTATACTTTCCCGGTTCATGATTTTTACACGCTTCGTTAGGTATGGTTTTCATATAAATAGAACATAGTTTAGTTTTAGAATTAGATTAAATCATCTCCTGAAGATGCTAACATGGTTAGCGAAACGTGCGTCGAGCAGTTCAAAAAAGCGTTTTGGTGTTTAGTGGTAAATCTCTTCAAGTTTATTATTGTTTGTAGTTCAATGTAGCTGCTGTTAGATTCTTTTGAACTTTGGTGCTGGAGACGGGTCCTTATTATTCAATTATTTCACACTCTACCAGACGAACACACGCCTCCTTTGTTCAAGAAATTAATGAGTCTATAAGGCTATTCCAAATTATTTATAGGCGAATAATAAGACTCTTAATAAGATGCCAGGAACTTAGAAATACTAGTGTTGCAAGGATGGATGGAGGGTTGTATAATTCGCGGCCGACCGCCAAAAATATAGACAGGCCAAATTAAGGATCTAACTTGTACATCTCTCCAAAGAAGCAAGAAACCGAGAAAGCTGAGTGAGTTTTCATAGGTCACGACTCTTCTGTAAAAAAAATATGAAGAAAAAGAAGAAAATCCTTAATTCCTGTAAAGAACTAAATATTTTAGAGAGCTTAGAAATTAATAAAAAAAAAATTTGGCAATTTGCCAAATGACCAAGGCAGACTTTAAGGGTGTACTTTTCATTCATTTATATTGTACATTTAGATGGGTAATAACTACTTTTATGACCATAAATTTGAACAGTTTTCGTATTTGAAAAACGCACTGTGTGTTTTCACTGCCACTGTCTGACGCACTGTCTGGTCTTCTTAAAATAAATTTCTATTAAGTATCGGCTAACTGAATAAAATGTTTTATCAGTTATTGTAAAATACTATAATCATACATTATCCAGGAATTAAGAAAAGTTATTTTAAATAATAAAAAAATAATAATTAAGCTAAGATTAATATCTAAAAATTTCCACTATGGGAAAAATTGTATGTATAACAATTGATTCGATACACAGTGCCTTTTTCAAATACAAACTATGCTAAAATAACAGTGAGAAATGTAATTACAACCTAAAATATCCATCGAACTAATAATATTAATAAAACATGATAATGGGGAAATCCATTTTTTTTTGTCAATGTCTAGGAGGGCAACATAAGTTTAATAATAGTGAACCATTCAAGTATGGCTGGTTATTTAAAAAATATCCAAATTTTTTATTTTATTAATTTCTAATGAGGCATCCAAGACTATTGTTTGTGTTAAAAGCGATATTTATATTGTATGTTTTGGATAAATATCTCGACACTAATTTGGTAACTTTTTTCGTATATCTAATTGTTTTGAACGCCGCATTTTTGATATTATTGACCGGATATATTGAATTAATGGTTTTATATATTTTTTTAATAATTATTTTATTTATAATGTTTGGGTCGTATTTACTATGATCTATTTGATGACATTAATCCTTATTGTTCTTATCTATTGACATGGGGAATATTTAATAATCTATGTATAAAAGAGTGCCATCTTTTGTGAATCAGGATGACAAGATTTATTATATAAAACTAAATCTGTATGTGATGGTTTATGAAAAATTGCAAAATCATGTACTTAAGAAATTTTAGAACTGCTGTCAATTATGTTGGATCAAAATTGTTTTGAATTTGATAATTAATTTTATGTTTCTAACGACGGTTTGATAATGGGGAACCTTTAAGTCCTTTACTGGCGGAATTTTTTATGGACAACTTAGAAAATAAGATAAATCAACATCAGTTGTTTAAATCATCACTTTATTGGTACATATATGTTGATGGCATTCTAATTTGTTTTACAGGTTCTGATAGACAATTAAATTAGGTCTTAACTCACATAAATCCTTTATATAAATACATTAAATTCACAGTTGAAGAAGAGCAACATAATAGTATTTATTAGCCCTTTTATTAGCCCCAAAAGATATCCTAATTACAGTGCTAATTACTAATATCTAATGTAATCAATTACAAAATATTATAATAACTACACCAATCTCTAGAATTTCAAACAAAATAACATACTATAATAAAAAATAAAACAAACTTCAAAGAGTATAATATAAGTAAACCAATAAATGAATTACGTTGAAAATAATTATCTATACTGAAAATAAACTTACACAAAAAATGGTATTACCTTTCATAAATATAACAAAAAAAAACTCAATCATTGACTCATAAAGTAATCACGCATACACGTCAATATATAGTGCAATGAACTATTATTCATATCACAATCCCCTGAAATACTATTAAAAATGGGGCACATAAAGTATAATGGTGATTTAATGGAACCATTGTTCAAAGCCAAATTTAAATAAAATACCAACGCAAGTCTAGACTCCACTCTCATGATCCGAAAGCTCAACTGACCGAGGAAAGATGGACTATCAATTTTATTATGCAAATATATATATATATATATATATATATATATATATATATATATATATATATATATATATATATATATATATATATATATATATATAAAATTCACAGAATGATAACATCTTCTTAACTCCAATGATTCAAAATTATCATCAATTATCAAAGTCTCTTCTCGGGTAAATGTCAAAGGATTAAACAATAAAGGATTTTTTCATGCGATTTGTCAAAATGGATAAAACATGGATCCATCACTATACTCCGGAGTTAAATAGGCACTCAGCTGAGTGGACAGCAGCTCGTGAAAGCCGTCAAAATCAACCAAAAACACAATCATTGGCAAGGAATATATATTTTGGGATGCCCATGAGATATTGTTCATCATTATCTTGAGAAAGCTAAACCCATCAATAAAAAATATGATATTGGTGCGTTTGAAGGACGAGGTCGTAAAAAATACTCCAAATGAACAAAAATATAGTGCTGTTTCACCAATCATTGATCACACAATCATTGATCATAAATCATTGACAACGATGGCTAAATTGTATGAATTGCACTCCAAATAACTTCCTCATCCACTGTAGTCTCCAGATCTAGCCCCTAGCGACTATTTCCTGTTCTCATACATAAAAAAAATGCTCGCTGGAAAGAAATTTCGCTACAATGAAACGGAAATTGTCGAGGCAAGGAGAAATCGTTTTATAAAAAATGTGTAGAAAAGTTTGAAAAACGTTGGAACGATTGTATTGCTCTTCAAGGGGAATATATTGATGAATAAAGTTTGCAATAAAAGTATGTTTTATTTGTCTGATCTGGGACTTATTGACCGATGTGTTATATAATGAATTGGATACAGGATAAGATCATGCCACTTTAACTAGTAATGCACTGATATACTTCTCATTCCGGAGCATATTTTTTCATATTTTTCCATATTTTTCAAGCTGGTTTCTTTTTCCTTACAAACGAAATAGTGATTAAGTTGTAAAATAAATGATCCTCTCTTTAGACGACCGTAAAAAACGTGTCTGTGGCTCGCTATTTCAAGTTAAATTCCGCAAATCGAGAAGAGTTTTCGCTGTAAATAAAAAAACCAAAGAAAAAGACTCCTGTCCAACGCCTCCGTTTCTTCTCGGATTTCCTTTCTGTTTGTAGTAGCTTACAAATTTAGTATTAAGAAGGCAGTCAGAGTAAAACTGCTTTTTCTCGACAACGGGGAACACTGCATTGATTACTAGGATAACATTTTTAAACTTATATTTCTCCTCTGTTATCTTTTTTTTTTTCCTTTTCTTATTTATTGTTTCAATTTATTTCATGGGTGCTTAATATTTATTTGGCAAGTCGTTAAGAGTATTCGTTCATTTTAAAGATTTATAGTTATTACCTTAATAAATTGTATACCTTTACAGATTGAATCATCTCCCAATGACGCTGAGATGGTTAACGAAACTAACATCGACAGTATAAAAACTAAATTAAAATTAACTGGTTGGTCGGTATCACGCTCCGAGGAAGAATTTCTCAAAAATAAATTTATCTGAGGTAGCCGATACTTGATGGAATTTATTTTAAATAAATAAACAAATATTTCCACTATATTTAAAATTGTATGTATGACAATAGTTTCGACACACAGTGCCTTTTTCAAATACAAACTATATTAAACTAGCAGTGAGAAAAGTAACGACAACCTAAAGTGACCATCGACCTAATAATACCATAAAACATGATAGTGGGGAAATCCATTTTTTTGTCAACGTCTAGGAGGACAATATAAGTTTAATAACGGTAAACCATTAAAGTCTAGCTGGTCTTTTAACAAAATATCCAAATTTTTCTTTTGTTGATTTCAAGGATCTCTAAAATTCTCACTGTATAACCTTATACAGTGTGTTAGGTAAACATGTAAGGGGTTATTCCTTGTCCTATTCTAAGAATATTTTGTCCTATGATGATTTTTGAAAAATCCCTTTGTTTCGAAGATACAGGGCGAACAAAATTTGCGACAACCATATTGGATATTTGTTGAAATCATTAATGTAAATAAAAGTAGGGTGTACGTCAATAAGTTTATCAAGTACAATTTTTTTTTTCGATCTCGATCACTTGGAACGGCTGTTTTATCTAGTAAGTTGATTTCATCGGCCGCATTTGTTTACATATATTGAGTGACGTTTGGCTGTTTGACGTATCTTAAATAGTGAATAAAGTCCTCTATCATAATGTATACAAACGCCGAGATGACTGACATGCACTTCATGTATTGACTTGCTGATGGTAATGCATTACAACCTAGGCGATTGCAGAGTGGACGATCTCCAGCCCGTAATGTTCCCGACCGAAAAATCTTCGAAAACATTCATCCACGTCTTCGTGAGACAGGCACATTGAAACGAACTGAAGGGCCAGGAAGATCACTGACTGTAAGAAGGATACAATTGGAACAGAATGTGCTGGACATGATAGCTAGCGAAAGAGCCTGGTAGTTCTACGCGAAAAATTGCAAATACTTTGAATGTGAGTCACTGGACAGTTTGGAAAATTCTTAAGGACAATTTGTTGTATCCATACCACATTCAACGCGTTCAGGCACTACTACCTGTTGATTTTCCTCCACATATTGCATTATGTCAATGGATATTGCAAACTTTACTTCGCATCCCTCTATTCCTGACACAAATTCTTTTCACCGATGAAGCCACTTTCGCAAGAAACGCTATAAGGAATTTTCATAATAACCATGTGTGGGCAGATGCAAATCCGCATGAGGTATGCGAAGATAGTTTTCAACATCAGTTCTCGTTGAATGTTTGGGTTGGAATTGTAGGTGACTATCTAATTGGACCGGTATCTCTATCACAAATACTTACTGGCGAGGTGTATCGCAACTTTTTGGAAGCAACGCTGCCTGAGTTTCTGGAAGATGTACCATTGGCAACAAGGCGTGAAATGTGGTTTATGCACGATGGTGCACCACATTTCAGTTTGGTTGCTAGATTTTTTAACAGCAACATACGGATATCGCTGGATTGGTCGAAGTGGGCCACACGCATGGCCTGCACGATCTCCGGACTTAAACTCCCTGGATTATTTCTTCTGGGGATATCTGAAGTAATTAGTTTACGCTACTTCATTGAATAATTTGGATGATTTGCGAAATCGGATAATTGCTGAGTGTAACTCAAATAGAAACGACCCTGGTGTGTTTGAAAGAGTTCGGCAGTCAAAGACGAGAAGATTGAATGCTTGTATTAGCCTTAATACAAGCCTTAATAAAATGTTGTTAGTGTCGTAAATTTGTTCACCCTGTATCTTCGAAACAAAGGGATTTTTCAAAAATCATGATACAGCAAAATATTCTTAGAATGAGTCAAGGAATAACCCCTTTAATTTTTGCCACATGTTTACCTAACACCCTGTATAAAAATTAGAGGGTGGAACAAAATCTCAACTCAAAACTAACGGATCATTTTAGTGTGTCCGAACTTCTGATAGGGGTCGCTGTCAAACGGACTGTGAGTTTGCGCGCCTCTTAGCATCAGAGCAACGTTTGCAAACTGTCGAAATTTATTATTAAAATCAGTATTCTATGCCCTACATTTGTGACAAATTTCGAACGCATTTCAAGCTGCTCGATACTAAAACAAAAAACAAGACCAACAACTGTACGTTTCGAATAATACATCGCCGTTGCTACTAGCAATGTTGATCAATATTTATCAATTTATCAATTCGTCGTCGTTCGCAGGAAGTTGTTCGCAAGGTTTTCGCAAGGCTTTGTTATTCGAGTACGTGGAAAATTTAATCTCGAGAAGATGTGGTTTCAACAGGACGGTTCCACATGTCATATAGCCAACGCAACAACGTCGATTTACCGAGGAAATACTTCGGTGGGAAAATTATTTCGAGGAAGGAAACTTGTTAGCTAGCCACCAAGATCATGCGATTCAATACCATTAGATTATTTTCTTTGAGGTTATGTTAAATCTCTGTGCTCTCAGCCGATAAACTAGCAACTATTGAAAGCCAACATAACTTGGATAATTGCGGACATAAGACCCCAATTGCTTGAAATCGAGCCCGGAAATTGGGTCGACATTTCTCCGAAATTGTTTTCAAACATTAATGTTATTGAAGCTTATTTCATATATAATGAATAGTTTTAAGGTTGTTCTTTTATTTGAATATAAATGTCAGTTATATGTGCGATGTCTAGCGCTGTCGGGGAAAAGCAATTTCACTTCGTCTGCTTTCTTAACTCTAAATTTGTAAATTACCGATAAAAGGAAAAACCAGAAATAATGAAGAATGAAGTTGGAACTAGAAAGAACAAAAGCGAAACCATCGACTGAGATTTTTAATTTAAGTTTTTAGGCTTGCAAAGATGCGTTGCTTGTGTTCACTAGGAACTTTTTTCTCTCGGTCTTTTATTTACTGCGAAAACTTTTCTCGATTTGCGGAATTTAACTTGAAATAACGAGCGGTGGCTACGCTTTTACGGCTGCCTGATGAGAAGATCATTTTTTTTTTCAACTTACTCTTATTTCTTTTGTTTTTCCAAGGGGAAATATATTAGCTTGAAAAACCTGAAAAATTATTCTCTAAAACAAACATATCAACGCTTCAGGAGATAAAGTAATTTGGTTTTAACCATTATCAAACTAATTACGAAGACTGTCAGTCTAATAGTTATGGACGTTCACCACAGGATGGCGTGAGCTGCACAATATTGCATACTTCATCCGAAAATGCCGATACATACAACCGGACCTTTAGTCATTTCTTCAACTCCTTTCCGAATATTTAGTTTGAGCCTTACTAATGAATGACAGAAACGGAAGACGCTTGTTGAAGTTTGGGGGTGGTTGAAGGAATGAGCAACTGTTACATGGAGCTGATTTTCCTTGTTTTTTGAATATTTTACTTGTTAGTGCTTTACTTTTGAAATCGTGAATTTACGAATTCACGATTTCAAAGCTGTCAAATGAATTTTCGCAGGTTTCAGGGTTCACAGCTTGTAAACTGAATTATCGAAAATTGTGTTCTCAGTGGATTCCAAGACTACTTTCTGACGATCACAACATAAAGAGATTGGGCTATGCTTTATCGTTTTTGACTCGATACAATCAGGGAGGAGATGAATGGTCGGACCGCATCGTTACAGGAGATGAGACTTGGGTATCTCACGTGACTCCTGAGTCCAAGCAACAATCAATAGAATGGTGATAACCATCGTCGCGAACCATAGTGAAAGCCAAACAGATTTGTGATTTTCACCTGTTTCGGCACTTAAAGGAGTTCCTTAGTGGTCAACGATTCAACAAGTTAAAACTGCAGTAATGGATTGGGCTTCTTCACAGGCGACAGATTTCTTTGAGGTCGGAATTTAAAAACTTGTTGAGCGAAAATGGAAATTATGTAGAAAAGTATGTAGAATATGGAAAGATATTTTATGGTATTTTTCTTCTTACTAACAAACGGACCTAGTACATCGTGAGTTCATGGAAGTACTGCCTATTGCAATATATAAATTTGCGTCTTATATCAAAGGGCGACAAAAAAAATTGTGTTTACTGATTTGTCTTCAGCGTACCACATTATACTCTAAACACCCAAAAATACTGTTTTGACATTGTTGTTATTTGTTTTTTAAATAAGGTCAACTGTAATAATATTTGAAGAAAAGAAAACATATTTTTGCGATCTTTTAGATATAAAATCCGTCCATTAACCCGATTAAAACCGACCAACAGAAAAAGATAAATATGAAGAAGAAAATACAGATAAAACTTTCAAAACGATTATCCCACTTAAAAAAGTACGAGGTTCCGTTGTCGAGAGAGAACTACTAAAATCTGTCTGGCATCTTAATAAGAAATTTATTATTTATTCGTAACAGACCAAGAAAAAACCAGCTATCGACTGATATTTTTTCAATTTAAATGTTTAAGTCGACAAAGGCGAGAGGTTATGCAATATGGCGGCGGCTAGTGATATGTTTCTGGTTAGTATAAAATTTAAGCACAAAAAGATATATAAAGTAGCATGGACCATCTCTGGAATCGAGGACAGAAACCAGATCGACCATATACCGGTTGCAAGGAAAGACTAGTATGTAATTTATGAATCTACGGGCTAATACGATTCAGATCACTTTATGGTTATGGCAAAATGTAAAATCAAGGTAAATAAGTATAAGAAAAGTTTGAATAAGAAGAATGGAGAGAGAAATACAGAAATACGATCAAGCAAAAAATAAATCAAATATATGAAAGCAACAGCATAGAAGAAGACTGGATAGCGATAAAATCATGTATAACATAGGCAGCAGAATACACCATATCATATAGGAAAAACAACAAAAAGAAGCAATGGTTCAATAAAGAATATGAAAATATGATCGAAAACAAAAACAAAGCAAGGAACACGTGGCTTAAAACCAGAAAACCGGAGGATTATAAGATATATAAAGAAATTGGAAAAATGAACACAAAGCTGTGTACAATAAAAAAGAATAATTGGATGGGAAAAGTAATAAATTAAATTGAAGAAGAAAACAAGAAAAGAAATATGAGTGCTATTTTGAAACATGTAAATAAAGAAACATGGATGGGAAAACTCCATAAAAAATCTACTAACTTCTTTTACGGATATGGCGCGAAGAACACATTCTTGATGAATGGAGAACAGGTATTAACACACCGATACCAAAAAAGGGTGACTTGACACAATGTAAAAACTATAGAGGAATTACACTATTGAATGCAGCATACAAGGTACTTACAAACATAATAAAACAACGGCCAGAGATATACACAGAAAAATGTATAGAAAATTATCAGTGCGGCTTCAGAAAAGGAAGATCGACAGTGATGTCATGCATATACTAAAACAAATCATGGAGAAGATATATGAACATAATATAGTAGAACATATAGTTTTTGTGGATTTTAAGCAGGCGCTCGATAAAATCAACTCATGGAAGACTTAAAAAACATCGAAGTTTCAAGAAAGAATAGAAGAGTAATAGGTATGATAATCAATGAATTTGAAGCAAAAATTTAAAAAGAATAAGGAAAGACAAATAATATAAAAATCAAAAAAGGGGTTAGACAGGGAGATTCGTTATCGGCACTATTATTCATAACATTGGAGCATTGGATAATATACTACAGAAAATTGAAAATATAGGAACATTAAATAAAAATCTTGTACAAATAGTGACATATGCGGATGATCTTGCAATAATTGCTAGAGAGCAGAGGGAGCTAAAGCGCGTAATAAAAATAATTGACCGCGAGTCTAAGAAAAAAGGGCTGGAAATAAATGAGCAAAAAACAAAGTATATGTACTGCAGCAGAAATGAAAGAACACCGATAAATTATGCGGCAGCTATACATTCGATGAAGTAAAAACATTTAAATATCTGGGAGTTAAAATAGATAGAAGGAACAAAAAATTAACGAAATATAAGAGACTGAGCACAGGGAATAAATTAGGAATATACAAAACAATAAGACCAATAGTAACATATGCCGCAGAAACTAATACTCACAGCAAAACAGGAAGACAAACTAAATATTTTTGAACGCAGTATAATGAGAACAATAATGGAGGAAAGAAAGTACAGAACTCTGATTTGTTAGGAAGGGAAAAAATAGTGAGAGCAATTAAAGCACAAAGAATAAGATGGTATGGACACGTAATGAGAAGAGACTGGGATACGCCAATAAGAAAGAGGACAATATGGAAACCAGCACAGAACAGATCGAGAGGGAGACCCAGAGTTAGAAGAATACAGCAAGTGGAAGAAAATATAAAAATAGTAAACGCAGACTGATGGAGAAGACAGATAGCAGATAGGAAGAGAAGGAGCAAAATAATCGAAAAGGCGAAAACTCACTAACAATGAGAAGGGCAACAACGAGAAATGTGGACTGACACACCACACAAAAAGGATTTGAAGAGTTCCTTATATATGGAATAGTTACAATTTCAATATGAAATGTATTAGCTTATAATAATATATAAGTCGACAAAGATGGGCTGTTTTGTATTAGCGAGAATTTTTTCTCTTTGTCGTTTATTTACTATGAAAATATTTGCCAATTTGCAAATCGGTAACCCGCAGAGACGTTGTTTACGACCATCTAAACATAAATTGATTTCGTTTTAATATAATAATCATTATCTTTTAACGAGAAAGAAAAAGTGGAGAATTTGGAAATAATATGCTTTAGTAACCACATCAACAGAGATGCAAAATTAATAGAATTAGTAAAATTATTGGAAGATGATCAATTACCAGTAATGACATACTTTTTCAAATCTATTTACAGCGATTATACCGTCAGAATAGTTAAGTTTCGTTGCAATTCTTAGAAATCAAACATCAAAACGCTTACATAAAACTTTTCTAAATATTTAGACGTTTGGAAGAGGAGCTAAACAACACACATACTTTCTTTATTTTTTATATAGTGGTTCAACGGTTCCTTGTCATCAATAAATAAAATCCTTCCATAAAGTAAGGCATGAGAAGCTGACGGAGCTACAGAAAACTGCGGAAACTGCGTAAAATAATGAAGGCGTCACTTACGAAAAAATCCTTACCAGTGGTCGATTGTGTCAATCCTGAAACGTCATGTGTCAAAATTTCATGATAATCTGTCTACTAGTTTCTGAGTTGTGTTTTAAGTGATGCTACTTTTGTTATTTTCAAAAAAACGGAAAAAATCATGTGTTGATTAAGCATTGCTCTTTGATGAAGAAAAATACGTTGAAGCAAAACAATGGCTTTATAAACATTACCTGGACTCTGCCCCAGAAAAATCAACCATAATTAATTGGCCTGTTGAATTCAAATGTAGCTGTACAAGCGCGGACTCTGATGAAAGCTCAATGAACATTAGAAAAATTAATAAAATTATTTCCCATAATCGTAAAGTAATGTTGCAAGCGATAGCTGATATCATGAAGATATCAAAAGAAAATGTTTACACGCATTGATGAATGTTGACCAATGTTTGGAGCTAATTAAGCGAAATAAAAAGTTTTTTTATGCGATATGTGAAACATGGATCCATCACTAC
Source organism: Cosmopolites sordidus (assembly GCA_031761425.1). NCBI lineage: Eukaryota > Metazoa > Arthropoda > Insecta > Coleoptera > Curculionidae > Cosmopolites > Cosmopolites sordidus. Next base: position 214,077 of record JARFXV010002294.1, read on the forward strand.
ACTCCCGAGTCAAATCGATTATCTCGAGAAAGGTAAAACCATCAGTAGCAAATATTACATTGCGTTATTAATCTGTTTAAAGGACGAGATCGCAAAAAAAGCTCCAAGTGAACAAAAAAGTGCTGTTTCACGAAAAAAGATTTGTCTTGGCATCATTGCCAAGATAAATCGTTGGCAACGATGGTTAAATTGCATGAATTGCACTTTGAATTGTTTCGTCATTAACCGTATTCTCCACATCCAGATCTCCAGGGCCCAGCGATTATTTCTTGTTCCCAGACCTCAAAAAAAAAGGTCGTTGGAAAAAAATGTTGCTCCAATGAAGAAGTCATTGCCGAATCTGAAGGATATTTCGAAGGCAAAAAGAAATCGTTCTATAAAAACGGTGTAGAGATGATAGAAAAACATTGGAATGATTGTATTGCTTTTTAAGGAGAATATATTGATGAATAAAGTCGAAATTCGCAAAAGAAGTAGGTTATATTTGTCAAATCGGAGAGTTATTGACCGGTGTGTTACTACAGAAGGAGAATTATTCTGTTGTGATCCTTTTAGATGGAGAAATTTTTACATTGGAGTCAAAAATGTATTTTATAAGTTTTCCGAAGTTTTTCTCCCAATAATTATATAACATTTTCGAATTTACTGACTACCCGATGCCTTTTATTCATTTAAATATTTATGTATTTCATTCTGTGCTCTCAATAGTAATTAAAAACAGATTTTAAATACGAAATCTGAGATTTTATTTTAATCTAAGTATTATAGCTTTAATCTTAAAAGTTCTAAAGAAGTTTTTTTATTCCATTTTATTTTATTGTAGTTTATTGTTTGATTACAATAATTAATTCATAGGAACACTTCGTATTTGATAATTACAAAAGAAATACAGTTTAGCTAGTGAAATATTAATTTTTTTTGTCCCGCATACTATTGTTGCACTTGGAAAATTACTTTTATGGTTTTGGGCTGGTCGGTAAGTCGATCGGTCGATCGATCAGTCATGTATATATATATATATATATATATATATATACGACACAAAAGCAGATTGAAATCCTAAAAGAAACAGCAGAAAAGGTAGGACTCCAAATTTCCTTTGAAAAGACACAATACATGACCTGCAACAGACTAAGAACACCATTTCTAAAAACAAAATATGGTAACATCAGACGAGTCTCTCAATTCAAATATTTGGGTAAAATAATTATGGAAAACGAGTTGGAAAAAGCGACCAATAAGGGTGGATGTCAACAAATGGAAATTGCGTGGAGACCTACACTAAATATTTACAACAAAAAATGCATATCTAAAAACACAAAACTGAGACAATACAACACAGTTATTAAGCCAGAATGTCTATATGGGGCAGAAACGCTCATTTTGAATAGAAAGAAAGACATCGGGGAGATTGAAAAGAAGAAAAGAAAAATCTTAAGCCCCAAACAAATAAATAGCGCAATATACCGACTTCGAGAAAACCAAGAAATCAAACAATACACAGGTATACATATAGATTTACCTATTGAGATAAAAAGTCGTCTAATGTCCATTTGCCTTAACCGATTTTCCTCAATTTGGATTCATTTAAAAGGCAATTGCTGGGACAATCAGATAATCTAAGAAATAAATTATTTAGTTGTTATTATTAGTTATATTACTTATATTTAGTTTAGTTTTATATTTAGTTATTCACGCCCTCTTGCGGTCATTTTAGAAGCTTAAAAATATTTTTGGTGAATTTCTCATGATCATTTTTAGTACAATTTTTTTTTCCCAAATTCCCCAAAATTTTTGGTGAATTTCTCATGATCATTTTTAGTACAATTTTTTTTCCCCAAAGCTGTGGGATAAATAGTTTTCAAGATACGGCCGCGATTCATCCTTAATTGGACATGGGACCTGGTATATATACACATATATATATATATATATATATATATATATATATATATATATATATATATATATATATATATATATATATGCGTTGGCTGCATGACATATGGAGCCATCCAGTTGAAACCGCCTCTCTTCCACATCAAATATTCCACGTAGTCGAATAACAAAGCTCAACTTCCTGCGAACGGCTATGAATTGCTAAATTTGAATCAACACTGCCAAGGACATAGGCGATATTTTCTTCGGAACGCACAGTTTTTTGTCTTGTTTTTGTTTTAACATCGTGCAGCGCGAAATGCGTTCGGAATTTGTCGATAATTCGGTGAATACATGGCCCGTATGGGGGTTTATGTACATCATAAACTTTACAAAGTACTCTGTAAGTTGCAGAGAACGCTAATGCTTTGAATGTTATTTCACATAACAGTCAGAACCTCTTTTGTGATGTCTATTATCTTGAAATCTGTTCTTTCACTCACGAATAATTGTCAGAATATTTCTTAGTATATATACACCAATGTTAGAAAACAACTTCTGGTTAATATATTTTTCTTTACATAATTTATGTGAAAATATATAAAGTCTACAGTCATAATTTTCCAATTCACTATACGGAAAAGAAAATAAATTTTCATTTTAAAACCAACATTAATGTAAAGAACGTGCAGGAATATTTAAAAAGGCCCTGAATTATATCCCATATGCATTTAAGTGCCAGTTTCCCCATAAATAATTAATTCTTTCATATAGTGTTACCTAAAAATATGGATATAGCGTTAATTCCAGAGAATGAATGATTTACTTATTCATGTTATAAACTGGCAAATCATCAGGCTTTTTTTAATTTTCCCTTTTCTTTCTCGTTATTGAAGAAATAAGCTTTTCTGAGCTTTACATTTTTTTTGGCTTATTTATTAAAAATATTGGATGATTTGTAATTAATATTAAAAAAAAAATTATATTCGGGTTGTATGGAAACCATTCTTCACGTCATTTTAAAGAAAAAAGTTCTTTCCAACAAGGGTCAAAAACGTTCACGAGAAAAAAAAAAGGTTATTAAATCACCAATCGAAAAGCCATGAGAAAAATTAACATTTTAAGTAAATATACAGACATATTCTAAGAATATTTTGTCCTATGATGATATTTGAAAAACCCCTTTGTTTCGAAGATACAGGGCGAACAAAATTTGCGACAACCATATTCGATATTTATTGAAATCATTAATATAAATAAAAGTACGTCAATAAGTTTATCTTACGTACGTCAATAAGTTTATCAAGTACAAAAATTTTTTTTTTCGATCTCGATCACTTGAAACGGCTGTTTTATCTAGTAAGTGGATATCATCGGTCGCATTTGTTTTCATAGATTGAGTTACGTTTGGCTGTTTGACATATCTTAAATAGTGAGTAAAGTCCTCTATCATAATGTATACAAACGCAGAGCTGACTGACATGCACTTCATGTACGGACATGCTGATGGCAATGTATTACAAGCTAGGTGATTGTACACTGAACGGTTTCCAGCCCGTAATGTCCCTGACCGAAAAATCTTCGAAAACATTCATCGACGTCTTCGTGAAACGCCAGGAAGATCACTGACTGTAAGAACGGTACAATTGGAACAGAATGTGCTGGATATGATAGCGGAAGAGCCTGGTAGTTCTACGCGAAAAATTGCAAATATTTTGAATGTGGGTCACTGAACAGTTTGGAAAATTCTTATGGACAATTTGTTGTATCCATACCATATTCAACGCGTTGAGGCACTACTACCTTTTGATTTTCCTCCACGTATTGCATGATGTCAATGGATATTACAAACTTTACTTCGCATCCCTCTATTCCTGACACAAATTCTTTTCACCGAATGAACAGGGCACTTTCGCAAGAAACGCAATAAGGAATTTTCATAATAACTATGAGTGGGGAGATAAAAATCCGCATGAGGTATGCGAAGATTGTTTTCAACATCAGTTCTCGTTGAATGTTTGGGTTGGAATTGTAGGTGACTATCTAATTGGACCGGTATTTCGATCACAAACACTTACTGGCGAGGTGTATCGCAACTTTTTGGAAGCAACGCTGCCTGAGTCTCTGGAAGATGTATCACCACATGTATGTACCATGTATGTACCTTCATGGTACATGTATGTACCATGTATGTACCATGAAGATGTACGACCATGATGGTGCACCACCACATTTCAGTTTGATTGCTCGTGATTTTTTAACAGCAACATACGGATATCACTGGATTAGTCGAAGTGGGCCACACCATGGTCTACTCGATCCCCGGACTTAAACCCCCTGGATTATTTCTTCTAGGGATATCTGAAGTCATTAGTTTACGCTACTTCATTGAAGAATTTGGATGATTTGCGAAATCGGATAATTACTGGCTGTAACTCAATTAGAAACGACCCTGGTGTGTTTGAAAGAGTTCGGTAGTCAATGACGAGAAGATTGAATGCTTGTATCAAGGCTGGAGGAAGTCATTTCGAACATCTATTGTAAATTGAGCAACTTTACATGTACTTTTTGATAATAAAATGTTGTTAATGTCGTAAATTTTTGTTCATCCTGTTTCTTCGAAACAAAGGGGTTTTTCAAAAATCATCATACAACAAAATATTCTTAGAATAAGTCAATGAATAACCCTTTTAATTTCTGCCGCATGTTTACCTAACACCCTGTATATAAAAGCATATTTGACAAATACTAATTAGTTATTACTTAACGAATATACCATAAATAAACTAACGAACATCGTAAAAACACTTTTTTTAATAAGGAATCGTATCCCTCATCAGCCAACAACAATGTGTCAAGGTCACAATGTCGCCACGATAATGTTATTTTAAAACAGCGACAAAAAATATTTCAATGTATGTCAGTGCGTGCATTTAAGTTCGGTATTAATCCAAAAATATTTTCTGTACGCGAATATCACGATATACTAGGCTAGGCGTTATGGGCCACGATAGCAGAGATCAACAAATTTAAACTTTTTTGATCTACCATTATCAAGCGTCAATAGAACAACTAATGGGAAATTTCTACAAATTATTGGGATAACCCGATATTTCGATTAGTCTCTAAGTTTTTAAAATCCCCCTTTCTTTGTCTCACGTTGCATTTTGCTTAAATCAAAATTAAAACAGGCACTCTGTTTAAAGAAGCGATATAATAAACTGTATCAAGCCTTGTCTCTTTATATATATATATATTTTTCTAGAAAATTCTCCTCGAATATGCGGTTTAAAGAACGTCTCTCATTGTTATTGCTTTCGAAATTTACCTCGAGAGTATTTTTATATTTTACATAAACTCGGAAAAATTCGAAAAGCGTAAAAGAAAAACGCCTATCACTTGCAGACGCCAGATTTTTTTTAACTCAGAGGAATTTTTCGTATTTTGATATTGTAGTTTAAATTTAGCAGGCGGATAGAGAGTTTATGTGAATATTTTGGTTAGTTTATTATAGTGCGATATAATAGATCTGCACTTGTGCGAACAGATTAAAATGTTTCTAATAATATTAGTATATTCTGCTCAAATTTTCAAATTATTTACAAGAATATCACAGACCTAGAAAATCGTGCCAGGTGTGCGATTCGAAAGCAAAGAAATGGCTAAATAACTTAGGATAATTGAATAAACTGCCAATAGGCTATTGCAGCACCAGCAAGTCCTGAATTTAGAACAAATAGATACAAGTCTCAATGCAGGGATACACTTTACCACACAATCATTTGTAAAATTTGAAGGATATAAAATATATCACAATATCCATCCTGAAAATTCTGCTAAAGGGGGACAGTGCCATAATAATTAAGAAACATGTTATGCATTTTGCAGAAATTAAATACCAGACTGATGGAATCCAGGCTGCTGTAGTGACTATTACAACCGGGGATCAGGCAGTGACAGCTTTATATAGCGTTCTAAAACATAGACTCAAGAGAGACTCTAATCTTAATTTTCTGAGAAGCCAAGGCAAAAGATTCATTTTAGGAGACGACTTTAATGCCAAATATACCTACTGGGAATCAAGACTAATGACCATTAGGGTAGAGAACTATTTGAAGCAATAAAACAAAGTAGAAGTGAATTCTTATCAAACTTGCATACTGGTCAACAGACCCGCAATAGGTTCTAGATCTAATTGATTTCTTTATAACCAAAAATATTTCCGCAAACTACTTGAAAATTGAAGAGGGTTGGGATATGAATTTAGATCATTCACCAATTCTCCTAACTATTAGTGAACATATTATCAAAGGTAATAATCCGATGTTAATAAACAAATTAACATACTGGAAACTTCAAGCTAGACCTAGAAGAAAAGATCAATCTATTAGTACCCTTACAAAATGCGCACCAGTTGGATGAATAATTTGACCTATTTGTAAAATATATCACAAGCTGCTTTAACAACAAGCTGCTTGGGACAATACTCCCACCTTCAAATATAAGACTAAAGGAAATAACTACCCAAAAGAGATAAAAGACCTAATAGCCGAAAAAGGAAAAATAAGAAGGAAATTGTATCAATCCAGAGCGCCAACAGACAAGACTAATCTAAACAACGCGTCTCAGCAACTAAAAAGGCAACTCTCCAACATATTTAATGGAATCAATTAGTTCATATCTAAGTGAACTGACAAGTGATAGTAACACTGACTATTCATTATGGAAAGCTACTAAAAGATTAAAAAATACCTCCCATGCACATTCCTTCAATTAGAATGGAAACTGGTAAGCGGGCGAGAAATAATCAAGAAAAATCTAACAGATTTATAATTTATTTAGAAAATATATTTCAACCAAATAAGGGTGATGATATCTTGGACTAATTAAATAGTATAATGAGCGTTTATTTATAAAGATGCGCTAAGTTTCACACAGAACAACTCTCTTTCTTCCAGAATACGTCGTCTACATTGCATTGGATCATTCCTAGGATTTTCTGTATATAGAATCAGTCTTACTGGAAAGATCGAAAATCGCCCATCGTAAGCCATGCCTAGTAAAATAATATACATATGATTTATTTACACACAAGGTGAAGCAAATTTGACTAATTTTTTGGAAAAAAACATCAAAACAGAAAAAAAAGAAACAAGACTGTTTACCAAAGTTTTTTTTTAAATTCGACAAGAATACGGTTTATTTCGTACTATGCAATTTCCTTGGCGAACAATTCACGAGTTTGTCCCCGTTTCTCTCCAACTCCGCCCCGGTTATCGTCTAAATCGTCGACCGTATTTTTTTTCTTTTATTTATCATTCTATTTGGAGCTGCAACTTTAATTCGACTGCACTATATTTGCATGCCAGAAAGTATTTTTGGTAATTTAGCGGAACAAATAGGTTCTTCAGCAGAATTTATAGTCTTGCAATAATTGTATATATATATATATATATATATATATATATATATATATATATATATATATATATATATATATATATATATATATATATATATATATATATATATATATATATATAGAGCATTTTGTTAGTTGCTTGACTGGGAACGAGCACCACCTATTCCCTCAATTCCGAAGGCATATGTTTCGTCTCCTGATATTCAGACTCTTCAGGGTATCGACATATGCTTTCTCGTCAAGAATAGAGAGGCTCTAACCACAGTCAACAACCCATACTTTCGCCGACTTCCCGTCGGATAGTGCATATATGGAGTGTTAGATTTCTTTGAATTGCGCCCAATGAGATGACAGTTGCTTAGTAATACACCTAACTGGTCGGTTCCTGGAATGATTTAGGCAGAGACGCAGGTCGTTGTATGTTCGACATGAGACTGTGGAACCAGTTGGATGTAATAAGTTTTCTCGATTGTATATTGGATTGACATAGACTAATGTTTTCAAACAGTTTTAAGTAGTAATGGATTTAGGTCAAGTGATCGAGGAAACCAAGCCACTGGTCCTCCTCTACCTATCCATCTATTTTCGAAGTTTCTGTTTAGATATTCTCGACTGGCCCTAAAGATGTATTTCGTAAACTGGATTGGGAACAGGATGGTGTAAAGATCAATGGTGCAAACTTAAACCATCTTGGATTTGCAGATGATATCGTTCTCCTTTTACAAGCCCCAGAAGAGCTGCAAAGACGCATACAAGAACTACAAAGGGCTGGAGAACCATTTGGCTTGAAAATAAACCTGAAAAAGGGCCAGGTTATGTTTAATTACTTCGCTCAGGACAGAAGAATTTCAGTTTTAGGAATGGATTTGAAGATTGTGGACAGCTTTATATATTATTGATTGATGTGGCCGTTACTTTGTGATATTTAATTTTTTTAAAAAAGGAATAAAACAATTTTTTACTGTTATCTATCACTTTATTTTTAAACAAAATTTGAGTGACTATAGTTTCGTAAAAGTCCCACAAATTTTGTGTAAAAATAAAAGTGATAGATAACAAAATAAAAAATAGCTTTATATATCTTGGGCAGAGGATTTCAATGGAGGGGAATACCGCCCGGGAGGTGGAACGGCGTGTTAAATGTGGCTGGCAGACATTTGGCCAGCTCAACATTGTGTTTAAGAGCAGACTCCCACTTTGTCTGAAAAGAAAAGTCTTCGATCAGTGCGTTCTACCCGTTATGACATACGGAAGTGAAACCTGGACACTCACATCCCAACCAATTCAAAAACTTCGGGTAGCACAGAGGGGAATGGAAAGATGTATGCTTGGTATTACAAGACAAGAGAGAAAGTACTGCGCATGGATCAGGGAACAAACGAAAGTCTGTGACATCATTGGAAGAGTAAAGTAATTGAAATGGAGATGGGCGGGGCGCCGATATAGCGAGGCGATGGGACGACAAATGGACCAAGGTAATTGATGACCAAGTAGATGGATGACATCATTAAGTATATTGGACCAGAGTGGCAGAGGAAAGCCCAGGACCGTAAAAGTTGGAAACATTCTGAAGAGGCCTTCATCCTGCAGTGGATCGACACGGTTGCATTTTCAATATTATAAAGAGGCACCCTGTTTAAAGAAGCGGTAGTCCTTATTTCGCTACAATGAAAATTGAAAAAACACCCTCACCGCGATGGATTTGATTTCCACGGTTATAGCTGGCTTTGTCAAGCCTTCCTCAAATTGTTCCACTCTTTCATAGGTTTTACTATCAGGAATTCTTTTATTCGGAAAGCCTTCTGGCTTGTAAGGCATTACATAATCCAAGCCCATACATTAAATGCATGCCGGCAGATTCAGCAAATGTAAATTGCATTAATAATTGACTAACCAAGAAGAACAAGATTAAACATTTCAAAACACTCTATTTTCAGCTGACACTGTAACAAATATCCTTGTTTAAATCATACATATGAAGAAAATCATAGTAACAAAAAAGGAATTTTATGAATATATCTACCAATGCAAAACCCAATATTTATTTTTTTTTTTCGTAAACAGTTCATTTTATCGATGTCGATCAAAAAAACTTTTTTTTGAATTTAAATTTTAAGCTGTCCTAAAATATTACTGTTGTGCCTTTATTGTACAGGGTGTAAAAAAAAGCATTACTGTGTTAGGGATAGTCCATCCCTGACAAACAAAATAAGCCCAATGTGATTAAAAGGGTTACTTTTAAGAAGACCTACATAGTAACCATAGTATAAACAAATAATATCCGTTATGAACCCGTATCTCGGTGGGGGGGGGCACCATTCTTAGGCAACTTATTTGCTATGACAGAGGATTGCTCATTGCCGTTCCTTCTTGTTGTTCTTAAAACCTGTTATTAAGCTGAAAACAATTTTGCTTCATACATAAGCTTGTTAACGAGATGTACTCAGAAACAATTTTGTTATTAAAACCGTTTAACTCATGTAACTCCTTTAGATATATCAACGATGATACGTCAAAGGAAACCAAGAGTTCACTTTCCTGTAGATGTGTGTTTTTGATGTTTTTTTTATGAATTTTGTTGAGTTTATCACAGAACGGTTTTTGTTAACCATTCGGCCATTACTTCACCTTATTTCTCTTATCAGCTTTTAATTAAAAACAATTATTTTCTCGCAGACCGGTGACAATATTAGAAATGTCTGGTATATTTTCACTTTTATTTGAAATATTTTTTGCAATTTTGCCTTTACATGGCTCTATGACGAAAGCTTTGGAAGACTCCGGTAAGAGTAAGAGTAAGTGTTTAATACCAGTTTCAATATCGGCTACCATATCCTAAGAGATCTAGTTCTCTATTTCTGAATTGTCGAACATCTGCGTTGAAAGATATTCTACTTTGCTCGAATGCTCTTTTCTGGAATATGTTTTTTGACTGCTTAGTTTTGAGTTTTTTTAATTTATTATTTAAAGATGAGAACTTGACAATCCGTTGATCGATTCTAATAATGGTGGTCTCGTTTTATAGAGGAGATATACAACCTCCAATTATATTTTGTTTCGAAAGATGGCGCTAGTATTTTTTTTTAATTTAAAAAAATCAGTTATTTTTGAGACCTACTGTGTTTATTTAGTTTTATTGTCATTAAGTTTAATTTTGTTTCGAGGTGATTTTGGATTTTCTTATTTCGAATGAAATAATAGAAAAAATCTTGCGTCCTCTTGAAACCGGATGCCATTTCAAAGATACTTTAGAAATGGAGTTTTCCCTTCATCTTCAGTACCTCTGTCATTGTCTAAAACGTCCGTTGGTTAGAAGTTTCCATCCGGGCTTTACCGAGTTCCGCAAATTTCGTTCGACAGCATTGTAGTTGCATGCCAGACAGCCGTTGCCGTAATTTAGCAATCATAAAATTTTAGCGAGACCGGCCGTTATTTAACGCCATCTTCGGGGGCTCTAATGCCGCCGTTCGGATTCGTGACACGAACCGAGGGCGAATTTTCGCCGAGAAAATGGCCCGTAAAACTCGTATTTCGGCCTGGGGGAAATGTCGCATAGTCCACTACGTGCAGCATCCATTGATTCTCTTAATGGCTAATTATATAAACTTGCCTCTCTTTTTCCCACTTGACGGGTCTATTCTTTATTACCTCACTATTAAATCACGTTTCAATTGTCGGGTTGGTTCCTTTTAAAGTACAGCGTTGATACTAATTAAATCACCGAATTCAATAGCTTAATAACGTTTTTTTTTTCTTTTTTTTTTCTTCTAAAGAGGTACGAGCGGATTTTATGGAAAAAAACAGTGTCCAAGTCTAAGACTTGAAAATCGCTAATTGCGGCAAATGATATGTAATTGAACTATGCCCAAAATTTAAAAATCATTTACCGTTTTGTTTCTTAAAAAAATGATATTTTTAAATCGTTCTTATACACAGTCTCTCTTAGTAGAATGATTTCCGATATAATTGATAGGGGCAAGTGGAAGAAGGGTTTATGTTACAAAAATGTGCAAATGAGATAATTCGATTTTAGTAAAATGAATTGGAGTTTCTTAACTGAAGATAATTTTAAAATTTGATTTATTTTATTAATAGGACTAGTTTGGGAATTATTTTCAAACCTATACAAATATTATCTATTCATTAATTTTTTGTAATTTTTTAAATTTAAATTTATATAACCCCTTCTTCCATTTACTAATTAATTAATTAATTATTAATAGTTATTATGAATAATTAATTGATTAATAATTAATTAATCAATTAATAATTAATTAATTAATATAATAATTAATTAAAAATAGAGAATTAATTCATTCATTAATTAATGCCTTATTTTTAAAGAAGGAAATTTTTTTGGAAGGAGTGTATTCATCGTTTGTTTGCTTATGAAGGTAACTACCAAACTCTTCAATACGTGTCCATTTTATGCCATCTCTAAATGGAAATGGTAGGATTTTTTTTTATTCACCAATCCCATTTTAGTTTGTAAGCTATCCACATCACGAAAGTACTGTTCCATATCGTTAACCGTCGACTGTTTTGTGCAAGCTGTTTTAATTACACTGGGGAATAATTTGAAAAATAATTTCTGTTGAGTTCGATATTTAAGCTACTTTATACGTAAATTGACATGCTAATTCCAAAAATTTATTTAGTTTTTTTCTATCACGTCAAGTTTTTTCTCTACAGTTGTTGCGCATTCGACTAAGCTTGGCGAATCACAGAAGTCACTACTGCTCTCCTACTGGCGAACCTTCTTCGACCTAGGAGTGGAGCGTGAGTGACGTTGCGTCATCAAAAACTAACTCCGTAACTTCGGTCAGTTACGCATGAGATGCTAAAGTACGCGGGTCTGTGTCGCTCTGATATAGAAAAGTCAAAGTATACATACACAACTACAGATTTTCGTTATGTCTGCTTCTGGTAGTTCTCGTCGTAAGTGCTTAAACAGCCCTGATTCATTTTGTTATATATGTGGCAGTTTTATCATCCTCATTCAACGGACTAATATTAGTACATTTCTCAGGCAAGCCAATTTTGCTTATTTTAAAATGAAAATAGGTGGCCAAGATAAATCATGGGCCCCTCATAAAGTGTGCAAGCAGTGTGTAGACAGTTTACGAATGTACATGAAGAAAACACGTAATAAACTTTCGTTTGGTATACCAATGGTTTGGCGAGAGTCCAAAGATCACTTAAGCGAGTGCTACTCTTGCATAGTGAAAACATTAGGATTCAACAAGAAAAACAAAAATAAAATTGAGTACCCTAGTTTACCGTCAGCTGTAGGCCCTGTGCCTCATTCAGCTGAAATTCCAGTGCCAGTTTTTCAAGAATTGCCTTCTTTAGAAATACAAGAATGTGAATCAACTGAAGATCGAAGTGACTCCACCGACGAAGAATTCAAAATTTCCAATAATTCTGTTCGTAAAGGATTCAATCAACTTGAATTAAACGATTTAGCACAAGATTTGGGACTATCCAAAAAAGCATCGGAATTATTAGCATCAAGACTACGTGAATAAAGTTGCTTGACAAAGGAGCTAAAGTCATTTACTATCGATCCAGAGAAAGTTTAATTAATGCATGTGGGGCACCAGAACTCGTGAGAAGCATTGGGTGCAATCGAACTGGCCGCCAAGATCTGACCTAAGACCTAGTGATCCAAACATTTTAAATCAGCCCCTTGTCGACAGAAAAAAACATTGTATTTCCGCCTTTGCATATAAAACTAGGTCTCATGAAGCAATTTGTTAAGGCTTTGTCAATTGAAGGAGACTGCTTTAAATATATCATTTCGGCATTCCCTAGTCGGTCATATGAAAAGATAAAGGCTGGTATGTTTGATGGTCCACAGATTCGGTAACTCGTTAAAGATGAAAATTTCACTGAAACAATAACTGAACTTGAAAGGAATGCTTAGTTGGCTTTTAAAAATATTGTTAAAGACTTTCTTGGAAATACACGAGCCCCGAATTACATCGAAATTGTTCAACAACTCTTGGAGAGCTTTAAAAAGCTTGGTTGCAACATGAGCATCAAACTGCATTTCTTACGTAGTCATCTTGCTAACTTCCCAGAAAATCTTGGTGCTGTTAGTGATGAACAGGGCGAGCGATTCCACCGAGATCTAAAGGTTATGGAAGCGCGATATCAAGGTAGATGGGATGTCAGTATGATGGCTGACTACTCTTGGAGCACCAAGCAAGAATGTCCACAAATTAAACACTCCAGGAAAATCTATAAAAAGAAATTTTTACCATCATATCTTTTATTTATTTTTTGTATAAACACAATTTAAATTTTAATAATATGTTAACCTCTTTATGAATAAAATATTCTAATCTATTTGGTCAGATTTCACCTTATTTCCTTTCGTATTTACACTTTTAAGGTAAAATGAGGGGTATGCTGTAGCTTAAAAACTTGATAGAGAAAAACTATGAATATTTTTGAATTCAGAGATTAAAAATTAGTCAAAAACAAGTCACAGATCCAAGTCAACAAAATTGCTGTTCCCCAGTGTTATCTGTCTATGTCGGGGCAAGTATGGTACTGTGTTTTCTTAGAATTTTTTATATATGCTCAAAATCTCTATCTGAGAGTAAATACTACGGAAGTGAAACCTGGACACTCACATCCCAATCAATACAAAAACTTCGGGTAGCACAGAGAGGAATGGAAAGATGTATGCTTGGTATTACAAGGCGAGACAGAAAGTCCTGGGCATGGATCAGGGAACAAACGAAAGTCTGTGACATCATTGGAAGAGTAAAGCGATTGAAATGGAGATGGGTAGGACATAGAGCGAGGCGATGGGATGACAGATGGACCAAGGAAATCCTGGATTTAATACCGCTTGATCGCAAACGTCCGCGAAGAAGACCGAAAGCACGATGGATTGATGACATCGTTAAGTATATTGCACCAGAGTGGCAGAGGATAGCCCAGGACCGTGAAAGTTGGAAACATGCTGAATAGGCCTTCATCCTGCAGTGGATCGACACGGGCTGATGATGATTGTTCCGGGGCAAGTATGCTACTGTGTTTTCTTAGAATTTCTTATATATACCCAAAATCTCTATCTGAGTCTAAATACGTATATCCTACCTATGGAAATTTGTGATCAATCACCTCAAAGGTACCTTTTAATACCATCAGCTTTTACAACCAAATCACAAGAAAATTCTTGTGTCAAAAAATTGATACCATAACCTTTTTGGACGATTTTAAATACTTTGGCTGTTTCGGAGCTGAACAATCAGGCTCATTCCATTCTAAGATTTGTTGTTCCAGTTCAAGATCATAGTGGTAAACCCAAGTCTCATCCTTAGTTAAAAAAACGACGTTTAAAATATTGTTTACTTTGCCTAAAAAGATCCAAATGTTCGTTAGAAAGTTTTACTTGAAGTTGTTTGATCAGAATTTAACAAATACGGTACCCATTTTGCACATAGCTTTCTCAAGCTCAATTTCTTTTTCAAAATATGAAACACCTGTTTAGTTGAGAAGTCTATGGACTTGTGTATAGTAATTTCACTGAAAGGCAATTGTCTGTCATTCATTCGCCACACCCCGATTTTCTCGTAAGAGATTAATAAGAGATAAATTCAAAACACGTGCGTGTCACCAGGAAGTGCTTACTATATTAGTTAGTCCATTTTCTTTAATGACTTCACAGCAATCAGGAAGTTTTTTTAGAACTTCATCTGGCGAGAACGAGTGAAGGCGTGTTGCTCTGAAATCAAATTCTCCTTAGACTTGTTCTCTAGGCCAGACCATAAACCATGAAAAAGTCCACGTGATTGTGCCATGTATCTATAATTTCCCACTTTTTTTGATCGGTGCAAAAAATGATACATACATTTTTTGTAGAACCGCCTGGATTAATAATAAAGGAGTCAATTCGTTACTTTTAATAAATAAAAAATACTTTATTAATAATTATAAAGTTTGTTTTAGTATTTTAAATAAAATTTGTGAATTTCTATAGCTATTCTTAGTTTTAGGACAACAAAAAAATTTCCTTATTTTGACTCATAAGTATGGCACGTACTTCCACGTATAGTTGTAGTCGAAAATAGTCTGGATCATGCTTTAGTATCCATCTTTCGAGATAATAAAAAATTTTTTTTCAGCGTCCGTAAAAAATAAAATTCAATTACTATATTGTTATTCGGCAGAGGCAGAGTGGCCTAATTTTTTTTTCTGGATGCGTGGGAGGCCCTAAGGAACGTCTTTCTTGGAAAGATCCTATTTCAGGTTTCATTTACAGAAGAACTTCTAGTTTTATTTTTCATAAAGATCGGTTTTGTTTCTTATGGAAATGGGTAATTTTTTATGTAAATTTAGTTTTGCTTTTTTTTCTATAAACTTATCTAAATTAATCTGCTAGTTTATGCGTAGGTAGATATCTATTTTGAGTTTTTATTTGTTTAGTTTAATTGATTTTGCTTTTCCTTCTATAGTGTTCTATTAATTTCAGTTTATGTAGATATATACAGGGTGTCCCATAACTTATCCGCCATAGAGCAACTGGTGATACTATAGATCAAAATAAGAGGAGTTAGTAAATACATCTGGTAGCACAAAGTAGGTAACAAGCACCCTCTAGAAATTAGACTCAAACTAGTACCAAATCCAGATTAGTTATCTTTGAAAATCCAATTACCCCGATTTTGAATCTGATATCTTCATCAATTCTTAAATTTTCTCAATTTTTTCAAATTTAGTTTCACTTTCAACACCCTGAGTCTTTTTTATAACTAATATTTACCAACACATTTTTTAATTAAATCCTCCTATTTTGATCTTTACTATTACTAGTTGCTCTATGACGGAGAAGATGGGACACATACAAATAAATCGGCAGATGTATTTCGAAAAATTGAGATAAAAATTGAGTTGGGTTTTCAAAAGCCTTTGTGAGGAATTAATTTGCTAATATTTTTTTTATCCTATAAAGCAAGGAATATTTTGAATTCATAATTTCCATTCCTATTTTTAAATACTATTTTAAAAAACGCGCCCTTGGTCAATATCGATATCTCATGCCGTTTGAGTATCGATATCTCATTGCACGTCTTGTAGATGGCTGAAATATATGCAATTGTTGAATGTTGTGTACAAATTATTACGTCTCGATGATAACTGTCATTATTTTCTATCTCCCCTGTTAAACGTATATATATATATATATATATATATATATATATATATATATATATATATATATATATATATATATATATATATATATATATATATATATATATATATATATATATATTATACATATACATACATATACATATACATACATATACATACATATATATATATATATATATATATATATATATATATATATATATATATATATATATATATATATATATATATATACATACATATTGGAGAGCACATGTTTCGTCTGTTGGTGGTTAGACTCGTCAGGGTACCGACATATGCTCTCTCACCAAGAATAGGGAGTCCATCTCCATAATCAAACAACCCATATTTTCGCCGACTTCTCTTTGGATGGCTTATAAATGGAGTGTTTTGACTTCTTTGGACTGCGTCCAACGAGACAATAGTAGTCAGGAGTTATACATCCCCAAACGTTGGGTTCCACAATCTCATGCGGAACTCACAACAACCTGCGCCTCCGCCATAATGACCAATGGTTAGTTGCTTGACCGGGAGGGCCTATTCTTGGCGAGAGAGCATATGTCGGTACCCTGATGAGTCTACCCACCAACAGACGGGTGGGGGGTAAGGGATGGGTGGGGTTTCCTCCCGGTCAAGCAACTAACCATTGCTCATATATATATATATATATATATATATATATATATATATATATATATATATATATATATGAGCATTTTTGCTGCTTGATGACTGGAGACGAGCCCTACCCATCCCTTCAACTGGAGGGCAATATGTTTCGTCTCTTAATGTTTAGACTCTTCAGGGTACCTACACATGCTCCCCCATCAAGAATAGAGAAACCCTATCCACAGCCAACAACTAACTTTTTTGCCGACTTCCCGTCGGATGGCGTATATATGCAATGTCAGATTTCTTTGGACTGCGTCCAATAGACAACAGTAGTTGAGTGTCACCATACACCTAACCGTTGGGTTCCACAATCTCATGTGGAACACACAACAACCTGCGTCTCCGCCTTAATGAGCATTTTTGTTGGTTCATGACTGGAGACGAGCACAATCTTATGTGCTCTCAGTAGCAAAACACTATATTTTACCTCCTGTATAGGGTTTCCATAGCACGAAAAGTAAAAAGGAGGAAAGGAAAAGTAAAAAAATCTTGAACAGCACAATTTTCTTCTATGCCCGCCCCCACTTTAAAAACCCACGAGCCGCCACTGATATATGGTGTAAAAGATAAAAAATTTAACCATCGGTTCTTGACATCATTTTAAACGAAACGTTTTAATGGCGACCAACGTTGTCTTATGTTAAGAAAATTAAGTTGTAAAGTTTTTTTTTGATTCGCCTCTTAAAGTATTAAAAAGTAAAAGGTATGTAAAATTTGACTTGTATTGATACAAAAATGTCCGTACACAGAAACGATGTACTTATGCGATTATATATCCATGTCGAGATCGTCGAACTTTTTCAGTGCAGACGGTGTGCCATCATTGAGTTTCCGGGAGATTTCTCAAAGGGCAGGAGTTCCCCAGATGGTTTATTGTTTGATGTGGGTCGCCGCAGTCACATCCAGGGAAAGTTGTCATCTTCCATTTGGGCAACTTGTCATTGCATCTACCATGTCCGGTTCAAAATGTGTTCAAGCGACTCCAGGTTCTCTTCGGGAGGTTCAAACCCAGCATTCCCAGCAAACCCAGTTTTGAAGAAGTAAATTTTTGAAGTCTGAGCGCCATTTTTGAAGTCCGTGTCTATCCAGACTGGATAGCGCAGCAGGTTTCAATCTATACCGTGGCAGGTTGTTCAGGTCCATCCGTATGGGCAATTCAGACATATTTGCATCGTGTATTCTGTCCCATTGTTCTTTAGTTGCCTTCAACCTGCGCAGTTCCAGAAGAGCAATATTACACAAAGGGGAAACTAGGTGGTAGGTGTTGATTTCATATTTTTATTTCGGATGTTTGATATGGTTCTAATGGTGATATTCCACTTCATCTAGTTTATAAGTATGTTTAGTTTTGCACTAGATAGGGTCACAACTTTCTGCAGCGAAGTAAACGAGTTTTAGCGTAGATATTTGGAGTGTCTGAACATTCGCTTCTCAGGATGATCATGCCAAAATTTTGTAAGAGCTCAGTAGTTCCTCAAATCAAGGTCAAGGAATATCCTTGGAACTTGGAATATCAAGGAACAGTTGTGTCAAAAACTATGCGAACATACTGGGCTTTTGCAACAATAGTAAAATTTTCATTGGCATCTTCTAAAAAAGTAAACCCCAATAATGCCAAAAGATAATTGATTGATGTTGTTTCGGGTCTTAACTTTCTGTGCCACTCCGGAGATATGCTGCCTGTAAGTGAGGGATCTATATGGATAGATCATTCATATGGATGAATGATATGTCATTTTACCGTTGTGGAGTCATAAGGTAGCTCTATTTACTAGCAGCAATGCACATATTCTGTTACTATAAAATAACTTTTTCTTTTAGCTGACCTAGGCAGAAAACCATGTTTACGGATGATTTTGTTGATTGGTTCCCTTTATTTTTGAAAATAACTTCCCGGAAATCTTTTGCTTTGCAACACTTTAAGTTGGGGTTTAATATGGTCCCTTAAGCAATTAACTGAGTAATGGAGAGGTTTTTCATTATTTTTCATTCCCCTTAAAGGTTAATATTATCAAAACCAAGCACTCTGTAACAATAATTGTCGTTTTCAAACTGCGACCGAGTATATTTCCGAAAATTAATCTATTTATGGACGACACAATTTGCCATTAACGTCACATAAACTATTCATTATCAAAGCCGAAACTTATACAATAAATTTATATTCTAGTTTCTATTGTTCGACTGGCCTAACTCCCCTTTCCAGCCCCTACTTCGCTCCCACCACTAGGCTCTCGCTAATAAATCAATGCTTCACAATAATACATGGGCCGGCACTTGATACCCGTGTTTAAAGCCTTATTGTTTCGAGGCAACCGACTGCAACTTTTAGTAAGATAAACGGGCGATATTTGTGCCTTTGGCGGGTGTTTTGCCGCTTAACGGGTACGTCACTCACCCGAACCATCAATTTTAATACTTAACGAGACGACATTGGCGTATCGTTCAGTCCTGTTTCGGCTTTTCGGTCGTTGACGATCTCTTGATGACGACGGAATTCGTTTCCTTTTAATTAGCTGGAAGTTGGCACACAGATTTATACGGCATCAAGAAGAGAATTACTCATTTTTGGTGATTGATTATGGAGAAGAATTACCTAAGAGCTTTTACCAACGACATTAACATTAAGCAAAGAGTTTTCCAATAATAGTTTCAGAACTTAGAATCGTAATAGGATAAAAGTAACACTGTCTGAAATGTAAGGGGAAGTCCTCGAGTACCGGACACTTAAGGAATCTTAACAATAACAAAAAACAAAGGAATAAATAATTTTTTTTTACTTGGTTATCTATCACTTTTATTATAAAAGTGATAGATGACAAAGTAAAAAAAAAATGTTTTATTCCTTTTTAAGAAATGAACTCTCACAAAGTAACGGACAAATCAATCAATAATTTGAAATAACAAAAAACTTGATAGTTTAATTTGTTTATTGATGTTAAAATACTCTCTATTATATACTTAACCAACATCGATATGTAATCAGTCTTAAATATTATTTTAGATGTAGTGGTTACTAAGTAACTTATATAGTTAACTTATATAGTAAAGAAAACACTTGAAAAAAGTTCACCTAATATCGGACAGTCGAATTTTCCTTTATTATGTCAAAAATTGATATTTTAACAAAAAATTCGTTAAAACGTTATTCCAATACAACTAATCAACCATTAATAAGGCAAATTAAACTTAATCTTAATAAACTTTGGACAGAACTGGGCACGTTTTCTAAAAAATTTCAAAATTTTATTGTATAGTCGGCAAAAATCACCGATATAGCTATCTGAGCTTTCTTCAACGTCAGCACTTGCTTCATGTACCTACTGATTACAAGCCTGGCAGTGTATCCAATCTTTATCGTTATTTTCTTGGCAAATCAAACAAGTTTTTTCAATTTCGGTCATTGATTGTGATGACGGAATCGTTGTTGTCTTGAATGTTGCAGTCGGTTTTTTTGTCTTTTTTATTTTTTATCGGTTCGATAGTTTTCTTGCTTTTAGAATGTTGTATTTTGATCACGGCAGGCCTTGCTTTTGCTGCTTTATTTTCAGAGAGCGCATTTTCTTAAGGGGGGGGGGGGATGTCAAAACGTCAATTTTTGCTTTGCTGCAGCATTTGGGACTGGTGATAGTTGATGAATTACCGTAATAATGGTTTTGCTTGTTGACAGTTGTATCTCAAAATTTTCCTTTTCATTAACGTTGAAACTCTTTTGATGCAAATTCTGAGGTATGTCCAAATCCTGAGGTTAAGTCAAATAGGCCTATTTTGAATGGCATTGTTACTTCTTCTCCTCGTTTTAATTTTTAATATAGTCGAACAGGGTACTTTTTGGTACATAATAGACAGATGATTTCCCTATAGACATTTTTTTGACCATCACCTTATAAATGGCTTTTTTAAATATTTCGCATTTGGGAGTATTCTTACAGCTTGGTTTAGTTTTACCCATATTAAATCTAAGAAACAAAATACGAAATTAATTACTACAACAATAATAATCTAATTGTAAAACTGTCGGCCAATAGAGGACTTTTAGAGTGTCCGACCTTAGGGACCCTTAGGTACATGCAAGAAAAATCCTTATTCACTCACTCAATAATTATCAACAATAATCAATATCATTCCTTCTTTTAATTACTGTCCACAGACTCCAAAAAATTACTTTAAAGAAAGTTTTTACGGACCTCAAAATTTGCATTAACCTCCACGACGAACGAAAGTGTCACCCCCTCGCTAGTGTCACCCCCTCGCTAGTGTCACCCCCTCGCTAGTGTCACCCCCTCGCTAGTGTCACCCCCTCGCTAGTGTCACCCCCCGCACTTCACATTAGAGAAAGTTGCTAACCGCGACACAAGTAACAAATTGGCCCGCTTTCTTTCACCGATTGAAATCCTGTCCGGCTGTAGGAGCCATCCGAGCTTACGGAACTTCTGTTAACAGGAATTATCTGTTGTAATATTGCGGTTTGAGTTACTACTATGTTCAGTCAAGTGCTCTGCAATACTTTGGCTACTAGTATTTAGTTGATATGGTCCTTCAGGCTGGCGTCTAATGTAAATCTCTAATGCAACAGTATAAAACGTTTTTACATTACTTGCTGCAAACACCTTCAAATCGTATTTGCTTGCCCTACTAGGAATGTTTTGCCGAAAGCTGCAGTTACCTCTGAATCCTTTCAACTTTTCGTCAATTGTGACAAAGTCTAAATGGCTGTAGGTATCTTTACAGTGTTTTAGAAGCGCAGTTATCAATTTCCTCTTGCTTATTTCTAGTATGAATGTCATAAAATCGTATCTGTGCAAGTAAAAATTCAAATCTTTTGATACCCATAGTTAATCTAAACACCTCTATTCCCGTCCCTTTCACATTCTATATATCCAAAGTATTAAGTCTGTTTACAAGTCGAACTCTAGTTAAATAAATCAAGCCTAACCTAGCTTTGATTTCAATTATATCTGTCGGAATTTTCTAATTTGTTCACTCAACAATAACTTCCAATATCGCATCTTTATAAAAGAAGTTCCAGATATCGATAGGTGATTTTAACTTTTTCGCAGTGGCTTTAACCCCTGGAAAGATTTTGACAATACTTCAAACCATTTAACAATTTATTGCGTAGAAACTCTTCAGATTGGATTTAAGGATAACTTGGAACAGATTCATTATTTAATGAAAACATTATCTTCAGCGATGAACTTCATTTTTGGTTAAATGGCTTCGTAAATAAGTAAAATTTGTCGCATTTAAAGTGAAGAAAATCCTTGAAACATCTACATCCACACAAATTTACAATTAGGTATTGTTAATAATCTGGAATTGTAATAGGACCATTCTTATTTCAAATCGATAATGGAAATGTAGCTACTGTCAATGGAGAACGTTACAGAAACATGATTATTGATTTTTTCTGGCTGTTTTTTTTTCTGCAAATAAAAGTGCCATGAACCAATATTTAAAATCAAAAAACAAATCATGCTGATATGTTATACCGTTTTGATTTTATTCGAAATTAAAAATATATACGAGGGTTGATCAATAAGTACGCGTGTTTGATAACAGTTGGCGTTGATGGGTGAAATTGATATTACCATCGTGTACTGCAGACTGTTAAACGACCTCATGTTGAATTTCAGATAAATTTATAGGTTAGTTTTTTTTTGACAGCCAGTTGTATCATTCGTGTTTTCTATTTCTCGATAAAATGGATAAAGAGCAATATCGATTCGTAATTC
The DNA here is from genome assembly GCA_031761425.1 of Cosmopolites sordidus. Lineage (NCBI taxonomy): Eukaryota > Metazoa > Arthropoda > Insecta > Coleoptera > Curculionidae > Cosmopolites > Cosmopolites sordidus. The sequence continues at coordinate 236,958 of JARFXV010002294.1, forward strand.
TTTTTTGTTTTTGGATGAAAAAACACGTGAAGAAATAAAAGTGAAGTTGGATGCTGTCTGAGGGAACCCTTCACCATGTATGAAAACCGTGAGATATTGATTTAACGAGTTTAAGCGTGATCGTTTTAGATGAAGAACGGCGGGGATGCCTATCAGACATGGTTACCGAGGAAATCGCCGAAAAGGTCCATGACATAATTCTCGCTGATCGCCGAAAGAAATTGCGCGAAGTAGTTGGGCCCGTAGGTGTCTCGTACGGAACGGCAATTAAGATTTTAAATGATAAGGTAGGTGTCAGGAAAGTGCCGGCCCGATGAGTGCCGCGATTGCTGAAGGTGGACAACAAGCGGGTACGACTAACAATGTCAAAGCAGTGTTTGGACCGCTTTAAGGAAAATCCGCGGGAGTTTTTGCATCGAGTCGTCCCCGTTGATGAAACCTGGATACATTATTGTACGCCAGAAACCAAGAGATAGTCAAACTAATGGATTTTTCCGGGTGAATTTGCTCCGATTAGCTTCCATTACAGTGACTTGTTGGACAGATTCGATATAAAATTAAAGGAGACACGGCCCCGTTTGGCTAAGAAAAAATACTCCTCCATCACGACAACGCACCGGCACATTCTCTTTAATTCCATCCCATCTTACTCGCCCGACCTGGCACTCAGCGACTTTTTTCTGTTCCTTAATTTGAAAACATGCCTCGCAGGAAAAAAAAACAGCTCAAATGAAGAGGTTATCGCCGAGACAGGAGAGTATTTTGGAGAGTTTGAAAAATCGTATTTTTTAGACGGTTTAAAAAAGTTGGAGACTTGGCAAAAAGAGACTACGTTGAGGAATAAAACTAAATTTGTATTTTTTTGAACTTTGTACTTACTACTTTTTGAAATTTGTACTTATTGAACAACCCTCGTATAAACCATTTCTTTATCTATTATTTAACAATTACAAAATACCTTATAGTTTCTAACTTAACAGGCGAAATAATACGAGTCATCTGTCAGCTGTCAAGGACAATCATGGCAACTACAAAAACAAAAAATTGTATCGATACGTAAAACGCGCGAATTTTTGAATAGGTTACTCTTTGATCGTAGTGGTAAGTGACGGAGCGTTTTGAATATTTTGTTTTGAAATAATATCGAATTGCCACTTTGCTATTTTTCATGACTGACCGGTCCCGTGAGGGTTTTTTTTTGCGTGCACGACCTTTGATGACCTCGTACACCAGCCTTAGCCTTGGCTAGGTGGCGTGTTCCACATCCCGTGGTCGATCGCAAGTTCGCAAAAGTGTTTTCTCGCATCGCCCGATGGATTTACCGTCGCAGAAAACAAGGCGTCTCGCTAAAAAACAACGATTTATGACACTGCCCGAGCTATTTTGAATTTTTTTCCCTCCTTTATTTGTGTACGTCATATCGCTTCTGAATTTCTATGAGGAGGAGATTGGGGGGGGAAGCGCGGCGGGAGTTTGGGGTTCAGGGAGGAGGTCAGACCCAACAGGGTTTCCTCTCCCGTACGAAAGACGTAGGTTGAATATTGAGGAAGATGTTTTATATTTATAAACCATTTTGCATAATTTGCTCGGTAATAATATTCATTTTGTGGGTTAAGTGAATTTTTTTCTGAAAACGGTCGGCCTTGGCATGCTTGATATCGAATTGATATATTTTTACATTTTTTCAATATAAATTTATATTTGTTATAGCCATTCTTTTTGTACCACTCTTTGTATACAGCAGTAAATATTGTTTCTTCACGTTTCTTCACGTAAAAAAAAATAAATGAGAACAAACTTGGGCGAATTATAATTTTGTTAGAAATGGCTCGTAGCAACTATTGTACAGATACTAAAAGATTTTGCAGATTTTAATATTGCGGAAATAAACAAAGTCACTAAGGGAAGAATTTCCTTTATTGCAAGAATCGTCAGTCGTTTAAAAAAATGGTGGCAAATGCCTTAAGAAAACAACCAGTTCACGTAAACTGCGGAGCTAGAAGAAAAACGATACCCCATAAAGACAGACAGATTGACCGAATATCATATCTGCCGACATTAAAAGTGAACTAGGGTTAAAAATAAGTTCAAGAACAATTTGAAGGCGTCAGGCAAGTAACTTATAAGGTAGAGCAGCCAGAAAAGCCTCTTTGTTACCCGTCAAGAATGTAAAATAACGTTTAAAGTTTGTCCAAGATCAGTTAAACTGGTACGGTAAACAGGGAATCAAGAAATTATGCAATATTTTATGGAGTGATGAAAGAAAAATAAATTTAATAGGTTCTGATTGTAGACGATATGTTAAAAGACCAACCAAACAAGAATTATATACAAAATATTCTATTAACCCTCAAGAGAAGCACTGGATAAGCGATATCCATGGGTAAATTAAAAGGGATTTTCCCTTATAAATGATCACGTTGAGGGGATGACTTTAAGTGGGGGAAAATTTTACTATTTCGACTACAGATCCCCCACCATAGCCATCTTAAGATCTGAATACTAACAAAAATATAAGGGATGGGGTATACGCCACACAGTGCTGTCGTTGTGTCAGTGTTTTTTTTTTTCAATTTCAAATAGTGTGTTTTTTTCGATCTTGACACAGTTTATGGTAAGTAATTCATAAATATATTTTCTATTTTATTTTTATTGAAAACTTTGATTTTGATTTTTTTTAAATGTATCTATCGGTTTCTTTCATTTTATATTTAGCTCAAAATGAACACGCGTTCTCGTACTCGCTGTGCGTCTGACGTAGAAGAGCAATATGAGGCAACTGATATTTGCGACCACAAAGAGAGTGAAAGCGAGACCGAATCGGTTTTTGAAAAGCATCATACCAGTGAACTTTACCAAACTAAATAAATATATTTTCTAAAATAAAGCTAAATTATGTAATAAGTATCTGAAAGTACATTAACATCCGCTACGGAGATTTTAAATGATCCGTAAGGTTTACATGGTTGAAGCCATGTACAGAACATGTGTTTTTGAGTGGCATTGAATATTCAAAGGAGGCTGGGAAAAGGTTCAAGACGAACTACGCACTGGACGTCTGATCTCGGCCCGGACTCTTATTGTCGGTTAAGTATTCGTTTGATGGCGCAGCAGTGAATTTACAGAAATCATCTGTGCTGATGATTTGCAAATGCGAAAGGTGTGCTGCAGATTTTGTCAGACGGGCAGAAGGAACCCCGCGTGACGATTTACCGTGAACTGTTGTAATGTTTTGAGATCGATCCAAATGTACTGAACAGTGTGATAACCCGTGATAAAACTTCTGCGTGGTACACAAACGCATCTCTTCGACCAAAAAAGCCCGCATGAGCAAGTCAAGAGTGAAATCGATGGTCATTACCTTCTTTGATGCAAAATGTATGATCCCCAAGGAGTTTGTGCCCACTGGCCAAACAGAGAATTTGAAATATTTGCTCAGAAGTGCACGAACGTTTGAGGAAGAGCTATGTTCAAATAGAACGTGGTACGCTGCCCCAACCACATTATGGTCCAGATATGGCTTCTGCAGACTTTTTTATTTCCTCGGATCAACAAAAACCTGAAAGGACATCGTTTCGGGACGATTGAGGAAGTCCAAAAGGTCAATATTTTGGGATGCGCACGGGATATTGTCAATATATTGAGAAATAAATTCGAAATTTGCAAAAAAAGTATGTTTTATTAGTCAGACCGGAAACTTGTTGACGGAAGTGTTAGTTTGTTCTTTATTTAAAAAGTCACCTTGTTATTCGATTATAGAAGTATGTAATATACTAAAAATGTATGCCCACAAATATTTCTTTATGATGTGTGGCGTTTGTAAGTTTTTTTATACCGTGATAGGTACCCATCAGAATAATATTTTTTAAAACAATTTTCCCATAATTTAGCATAATATAATCATTATCCTCATAAATATTTCAGAATATTGATGGAATAATTTGCCGTGTGATCCAGTTTTTCATTTATGATGATACATGAGTTATTTGTCTTATTGACAGCCCAGTTAAATTATGTTTGTTCGTAGACCGTATGATTTAACAGGTATTCAAGCGAAAACCGTAACTATTTACAAGGGTAGGGTAAAAAGTCAGATAATTTTTTACTGAAATATTAGTTTTGTGATGGAAAATCAATTTATTTTTCAACGCTATCTCCTTTTACCTCAATACACTTTGTAACATAATGCTCTCTTATAATCGTCTTTCTATTTTCCAAGTAAAATGTGAAGGAGCCGAGTACGTCTTGTACGAGAGTAGTCTGTAGTCATACCAGGGATCTACCAGGAGTAAACATAAGAGAAAGGTCAAAGAAACTGGTAATGGTGTGTGGAAGAGGACCTTAAAGAACTAAAAGTGAGGAACTGGTAAACAACGTTTTGACACACGTGTTAATTTTTTTACATTGAAAGTCAATAAAGTTACACTTAAATATATAAACAAAGATTAATATCTAAAAATTTCCACTATATTTAAAATTGTATGTAACAATTGTTTCGACACATAGTGCCTTTTTCAAATACAAACTATACTAAACTTACAGTGAGAAAAGTAATTAGAACTTAAAGTGTCCATCGACCTAATAATACCATAAAACATGATAGTGGGGAAATCCATTTTTTTGTCAACGTCTAGAAAGACAATATTCAAGTTAAACTGATCATTTAGCAAAATATACAAATTTTTCCTTTTATTAATTTCTAGGCTCTCTAAAAGATTTAATTTTTTGGATTTATTCTCATTATGTAACATTATAAAATTATCACTGAAAGTATGATTTTCTAACATTATATGAGAATTATTTTGTTGTTTAGCGTAACTACTTTTATGTTCGTTGAGCCTAGTAGAGAAAGATCTTCCTGTTTATCCAACAGTCTTGGACACGACCCGCACTCAATTAAATAAACTGATTTATACAGTTTATTTGATGATTTTTATTGTTTTTAATGAGGCACCTAGACTATTGTTTGTTTTAAAAGCAACATAGATGTTGTTTGTTTTGGATAAATATCTCGACACTAATTTGGTAATTTTTCCCGTATATGTAATTGTTATTGAACGCTGCATTTTTGACATTGGCCGGATATATTAAATTAATGACTTTATTATAACTTTTTTATTAATTATTTTATTTATAATGTTTGTGTCGTATGCGTTATTTACTGCGATCTGTTTGATGATATTCAATTCTTTATTATAATTATCTATTGACATGGGGATATTTAATAATCTATGTATAAAAAAGTTAAATGCTGCCATCTTTTGTGAATAAAGATGACTATTGTGTGTAACTAAATTTGTATGTGACGGTTTATGAAAAATGGCAAAATCATGTTTGTTGTAAGTCTAAAAAGTTAATATTATTATGTTGCTCTTGTTCAACTGTGAATTTAATGTTTTTATGTAAGGAATTTATGTAAGTTAAGAACTGATTTAATTGCCGATCAGAACCTGTCAAACAAGTTAAAATGTCATCAACATATCTGTACCAGTAAAGTGATGATTTAAACGACTGATGTTGATTTATCTTATTTTCTAAGTTGCCCATAAAAATGTTGGCCAGTAGAGGAATTAAAGGGTTCCCCATTTTCAAACCGTCATTAGAAACATAAAATTAATTATTGATTGATTTGTCCGTTACTTTGTGATAGTTAATTTTTTAAAAAGGAATAAAACAAATTTTTACTTTGTTATCTATCACTTTTATTTTTAAACAAAATTTGTGTGACTATAGTTTCGTAATAGTTCGTTTTTTTACAAATAAAAGGATGGTCTAGCAATGTGTTTCCCACTAAGCCCTTTATTATCAGAACTGTTTATGTCAAACTTGGAACATAATTTTTAAAAACCGATAAAGCAAAAAATATATTGTTTTGGTTTAGATATGTAGACGACATTTTGGTTTATTATACTGGAAATGACAGATAAATAGAAGGAACATTAAAGCATTTAAATAGTATCCATCCAAAAATAGAAGAACAAAATCAAACCATAAATTTTATGGACCTTTCAATATCCAAACAAAATAATAAACTAGAATTTAATATATATATATATATATATATATATATATATATATATATATATATATATATATATATATATATATATATATATATCATCATCATCATCATCATCAGCCCGTATCGATCCACTGCAGGATGAAGGCCTCTTCAGCATGCTTCCAACCTTCACGGTCCTGGGCTCTCCTCTGCCACTCGGGTCCAATATACTTAACGATGTCATCAGTCCATCGTGCTTTCGTTCTTCTTCGCGGACGTTTGCGATCAAGCGGTATCCACTCCAGGATTGCCTTGGTCCATCTGTCGTCCCATCGCCTCGCTATATGGCCTGCCCATCTCCATTTCAACTGTTTTCCTCTTCCAATGATGTCACAGACTTTTGTTTGTCCCCTGATCCATGCGCAGGACTTTCTGTCTCGTCTTGTAATGCCAAGCATACATCTTTCCATTCCCCTCTGTGCCACCCGAAGTTTTTGAATTGATTGCGATGTGAGTGTCCAGGTTTCACTTCCGTATGTCATAACGGGTAGAACGCACTGATCGAATACTTTTCTTTTCAGGCAAAGTGGGAGTCTGCTCTTAAACACTATGTTGAGCCTACCAAATGCCTGCCAGCCACATTTAACACGCCGTTCCACCTCCCGGGCGGTATTTCCCTCCATGGAAATCCTCTGCCCAAGATATACAAAGCTGTCCACAATCTCTAAATCCCTTCCTAAAACTGAAATTCTTCTGTCCTGAGCGAAGTTATTGAACATAACCTGACTCTTCTTCAGGTTTATTTTTTAAGCCAAATGGTTCACCAGCCCTTTGCTGTTCTTGTATGCGTCTTTGCATCCCCTCTGGGTCTTGTGAAAGGAGAACGCTATCATCAGCAAATCTAAGATGGTTTAAGTTTGCACCATTGATCTGTACACCATCCTGTTCCTTATCCATTTTCCGCAATACATCCTTTCGACAAAGCAATCTCAAAATCGTTGCGCCTCTCCAGCAATTTGCCAGAATCTACTTTGCTCTTCTTTAACCCTACCATTCTTTCACGTTCTCTTTGACAGTTAAGCCTGACTTTTGCTCGTACCATTCGGTGGTCATTAAAATTGTTAAGTACAGTACAAATGCAAAATATTGTTTTATCGTTGGTCATAATGTAATCTTGTGAGTCCAGATGGACATTTCTTTGTCCATTTTTTTGCTGATATTTTTCTTATAGGACGAATTCATAACATAAAGTTCTTGTCCTTCAGTAAAACCAACCAATCTGTCACCTCTACTGTCTCGCTCACCAGTTGCATTTTCGTCAGTTCTTGTTGTTCCAATTCTGGCATTAAAATCACCCATCAGGATTTTGTACCTACATTTCTCCTTGTATAGAAGCTGGGCAACATCATCATAAAATCCCTCAATTTCTTCATTCCTATAGCTTATAGTTAGTACATAAATTTGGACGATTTGAAGTTTAAACTTTTTATTCAGCTGAATGACGCATTGGGCTAGTCGGTCAGATATACTTTCAAATTTTACTACACTGCCCTTCGGCTTTTGATTAATAAGAAATCCAATTATACCACATCATTCATTTTCGGAACCCCGAGTGTAGAGTACGTGACTAGTTAAAGCCCGTTGAATTAGCTCTTTACCCTTTCTTTGTGCTTCATATTGCCCGCTGGTATCCAAATGTTTTTTATTAAGTTCGATCAATAGTTCTTGCAATTGAGCATCCTTTTTCATTGTCTGTATAGTAAGCGTAGCAATGTCAAAATTTTAGTTAAAAGGCAGGCCTTCCCGGTGGCGTAGGTAATTGCCCCTTGCTCTCCGGGGAATGGTATCCATGTTTGTGGTTGTACTGTCATATTGAAATACCTTGTTGAAGACCTGGACCGTAATATGCCACGCTGGTCGAATGCGGGTTGGCAGACATATGTAGACACACAAATATATATATATATATATATATATATATATATATATATATATATATATATATATATATATATATATATATATATATATATATATATCCACTGTTGTCTTATTATTATTATTAGGTGCGTATAGACCCGGTTAGTTCACACAAAGCATTCTGACTCATTTTCGAGTGTTCTTTCTGATCCTCCGTACCTCTCTCATCCTCTCTCCGTGGATTCTCTTTTTTTCCTCCATCCACTTTGTTCCCGATCTCATCGAAACGTCGCTCTCTGATGCAACGTTCCACATATGTATTTTGTTTCTGTACGTTCTTCCATCCTCAATCTCTGTCGGACCTATTTGTGCCTTTCCCAGATCAGCTCTGACTTGTGTGATTCATGGTACTGTTGACTTGACTCCTTGTATGTATGTAAGAATTCTGTTGGTGAGTCTTGCCGGTGGGAGTCTACTGATATGTCCATAGAATTTCAACCTTTTGTCCACCGCTTATTCTTATATCCACCGCTACGTTGGACATCCTATCTATGGCCTTTCTAGAATGTAATCTTTATCCTTCTTCTGTCAGTATTGGGCAGAGAATTTCCTTAATAATTTTGCGTTCTTCTTTTAGTATATTATCTATGCCGCTTTTTGTATAGAGTGTAAGTGTCTCGCTTGCGTATGGTACCTCTGGTTTGATTACAATGTTTTAGTATCTTATTTTTACTTATTATAGATTATATATATATATATATATATATATATATATATATATATATATATATATATATATATATATATATATATATATATATATATTTCTTTTTTTTATTAATTTAATTTTTATTTTCTTTGGTTGTACATATGTTTGTGCGTTATTTTTTTGTGAGAAGCTTCTTTGTAAGTACTGAGAATTATTTGGGTTTTTCGTACGTTTCGACGAGATCGCAATCGTCGTTTTCAAGTGTACATGTTAAAGGTTTCGTCTTCAAATTTCTCCCTCCAAAAGCAAATAAGAAAGAAGAATTCGGTAGTATTTCAATGATGAACAGACTTTATAGAATGTGAATATTAATCATCTTATGGAAGCAAAGAATTTACAAAGCATTGGTATTTTGGCCTGAACGTTTTGGTAAGTCAGGTTTGTTACAACCCAGGACAAGATGGGGGTGAAAGACGTAATACCTGTATAAAAATGTTTGATCCAGTTGATGTATACATATATTTTAATTTTCGTGCTATATTATAGTAAGAAAATATCTTGGTGTAAAGGGAACATGTTGAATCTTACAATTTACATTTACACAGCAATTTACTGAAATCGAAGGACTAATCGATTAACGAAGGATAATATTAAAATAATAATCAGTAGCAACTTTAAAAATAACGATGATGTTCGTTCCAACTTTTTAATACCCTGGGTGGGCCACTTGTCCAGTTCTGGAAAATAAGCGGTTATTTCATCGTTTCGCCAGGTTTGGAAAGAGGGGGTAGTCGCTGGGAACCAAATCTGGAGAATATGGGGCGTATAGTAGTACTTTGAACTGTAGTCTAAAAAGCTGGTCGACAGTAAAGCGTAATATTCTCCGATGATGATCTTGTCTTTTTTCGATGTTCTATGAGCCCTACACCACGAAAAGCCCAGAAAGCCTTCTTCTGTGATTTGAACGATTTTCGCTCCCTTTAATATACTTTCGCCTGCTCTAATCCAGCTTGATAGATATCTGGTAATAGGGAATCCGTGTTTTTTCTACTGTAATAAAGTGTGCAAGGAACTTAGCAGAATCGCATTAAACTAAACCTTCTCAACAACAGACTAGCTAAATATGTAGTCATTAGGTAAACCAACAATCCGTCATAACCAATTTATTTCCTGCTACATAATTAATGCTCCATGTCGATGAAAGGTCTTGTTTTTTTATAGAATTTCGTTTAGTCCAACGGAAAATAAGTATGTCGGTTATATAAATGGTATACCATTTGTTATATCGACGCAAAAACAATGAAAAATATTGTTAATAACGGTGGAAACATTTTCTTTGTTTAGCCTGACAGAAAAAGTTTATATAAGCGTCTTAGATGTATTATGTGTCTGAACTGTAATGTTTCCGTATAAATAATTGATATCATTAGGACAGTCGGAAACATATTCATACTAAATTGTTTGAGGATATCCCACTTCACTAGCAAACTAACAAACAAATTTTTCCGATTTTTCAAGCATCATAATGGATTTAAACATTTGAATAGTTCGAGGTTAGGTTATATATATATATATATATATATATATATATATATATATATATAAGCAAACTAAAGAATAATAGGTCATACGGTGAAGATGGTATCACCGCAAAACTATTAAGAAACCTCGGAAAAATTCACTGCAGAAATTTACGCAAATTATCACATACATTTGGCAAAGAGGAAAATTACCAGATGAATGGAAATGTGCTCTTATCTACCCGCTGCACAAGAAGGGAAACAGAACAGATGCGAATAACAACAGAGGAATCTCCTCACTACAAGTCACTTACAAAATCCTCTCAGCAAGCCTTCTCCAGAGAACACTAGAACAATTAGAACACAGAAATGGCGAGTACCAGGTAGGCTTTTGCCCTGGTCGCTCATGCACTGAACAAATATTTAACATTCATGGACTTTAAGAAAGCATACGACTGCATCGACCGAAAATCTTTGTTCAACATACTAGAAGAACAAGGACTCGACCCCAAAACACTACGATTGATCAAGCAGACACTGACTGATACAACCTCTAAAGTGAAATTTATGGAAGAAATTTCCGAACCCTTCCTGATTAAAACTGGAGTACGCCAAGGAGATGGGTTACCCCACTCCTCTTCAACCTGGTCCTGAACAAAGTCATAAAGGAACGGGAAAAAGAACTGAAAAATCAAGGACACTGGAAACCAATACGACTCGGACGATCCAAAAACAACATAGAAATATCACGCCTGGCTTTCGTAGACGACCTAGCCATACTCGAAGACAATGAAAAAAGGGCAACCAAACAAATCGAAGTCCTCAAGGAATGTGCAGAAAAAGTTGGCCTACAAATCACCTTTCAAAAACCGAATTCTTCTGCTTAAAATTATATGTCCAAAATTTGAACACCAAATACGGCAAAATAAATAGGGTCACTCACTTCAAATACCTGGGCGAGATACACTTAAAAACCTCCCACTACCAAATTTCGTTCAAAAAAGGTACTATTTAAGAAAGTTATTAAAACAAAATTGAAAATAAAATTATAACCTTAACACCCTGTATCTTGGTTACTATTAACTTTTAAACTAAGGTAAGTTGGGTTAAATTTCACTATTTTTTGTCAATTAACTTGTAGTTTTACTATGTACTATTAATTAGCGGACACCCTCGTTTCTGTAGCACTCAGCAAAATGTCGATCCCATATTTAATATATAATAGCGGCCAACCTCTTCATGATATATTTTGAAAAGACTGCACTACAGAGCGCTGACCTCAAACCTAAACTGTGAGTCTGATATGTCGACGACATTTTTGTCATCTGGTCCTTTGGTAAAAACAGTCATGCCAAATTCCACAGCCATTTAAATTCCGTCCACCAAAAAATACAGTTCACTTTAGAAATCGGAGAAAACAAATAACCCTCCTCCTAGATGTCCTAATAACCAAGTTCCAAGATAGACTCTTACAACACACAGTTTACATGTTTACACAGATACATGAATGCAAGGTCCCATCACCATCCAGCACAACTTCACAGACGCTCTAAAGTAGAACGGCTACTCATCGTATAACATAAAGAAAGCTATTAACTATCAAAACAACCAACAGAAGCCAAATGAATATGAAAATAGGCCCGTAACAGTTCTGCCGTACATCAAAGGTATCACAGACAACATTGGACGACTACTTCGAAGACATAATATATCAGCCGCATACAAGCCACATAAAACAATAAAATCAGCCATTAGAAGTCCCAAAAATCATATCATTCAAGAATATCGGGGCGTATACAGCATATCGTGCGGGACTTGTAACATGGCATACGTCGGACAAACCTATAGAAAAATATCAGCCTGGCTTGAAGAACACAAATTGGCAGTTAGAAATAAACAAACCACATCGGCTCTGTTCCAACACCATCTGTAAACAGGACACAATTACAAAATAAGAACCATACGAAAAACAATAGAAATAGAAAAAATCGGACGCCTAAAGAGAAGAGATGATGCCCTCAATCTGCTAGACACGTGGAAACCAGTAATCAACCGACAGACCGAAGCTCACCGGCTGCAGTCGCGAGATCAACTGACTAGCACTATGACACCCCAAAACTTCGTCTGAAGGGGCGGGGCCAACATCAGAACCAATAAGACGTACGCACCATCACAATCTGCGACTCAGAAGAATATAAATATTACGAGACAGTTTCCACAGCTTTAAGTCTTCCGACAAGCATTGAGAATGCCAAGTGGGATCTTGGCGAAACGTCTGTACGTTCCCAACAAACGGGACACAAACGATTGGAGATGTACTCCTGGACATATATATATATATATATATATATATATATATATATATATATATATATATATATATATATATATATATATATATATATATATATATTTATATAACGTTCCCCTTGTTCGTCACTCATACTTTCTAAATTTTCTAGGAAAAAACTCAATAACAATCAGTACAATAACAATATTCCCCTTCTCTTTAGTAAAATTCTGAGTAAACTTTGCTTCTGTTTCTGCACAACGCAACTTTCCTGTTTGGTGTTAATAAGTTCCAGTGTTGTAGGCGAGAACCAAGAAGCTCTGCTTTAGATCTTGATAGTTGTAAATCTCTTATAAGATCATTTAATTCGGCTTGATTAATTAAATGTGGAGTGTTTCCTTAAAGAGAGAAATTGCCAGAATCACTAGAAATCAGTTTAACTTCAACATCACTTTCATTGTCATCATATTTTGGCTCGAATCACCGGGATAAATTGGATATGGATGATTCTTCGAATGTAAAATTGGCTTAATAACAGACGGAATTTCGGCATATACAATACTCGCCTGATTTTTTGTATTATATTTCATTGTCTTCGTAACACAAAAGTAACAGTCATTTTCATGATTACTAGGTTCTCTTCATAACAACTTAACCTAACCAAATGGAAGGTATAAGTTATCTCCTGACGACCACTGGAGTAAAACGATTTTACAGTTTTCACAATACATCATACCGACGGTGAAACCGCCGGATGTTCACTAGTTCATAATTTAGTGAGATTCATTTCAATTATTTGTTATTTATAATGCTTAACTTAAATTTTCTGTGTATTATACTTGCCATCAAGCTTTACCCAACAAGTAAATTAAACCGAATTATTATCATTCTGTGTTTATTTATCCAACTTATCACAGCTCGCGGCTGGATTGAAGACATTAGCCGGCCGGATTTGGTCCGCGGACCGAAGTTTGGGGACGTTTGGTCTAAATCAACGCTCACAAAAGTCTTGCATTGGGACATTGTCACCGTAAGTTTCCACAAGTATACGACGGCTTTCACTTGCATTTTTCTTTTGACTGAATAAGAGATGCAGTACGTGCCGTAACTGTTCTTTCCAAAAATGTTTCCAGCGCCATCTCTAAAAAAAATAAACATTTTTAACCGCCAAACTTGGTAAATCACTGATCAGATGGGTAATAGAATTAAATGAAGGCTCTTGAGCTAAGTTAAATAAAGTTTTAGTTTAGTTTAGTTAAATAAGGTGATTTGGTGTTAGTGGTAAATCTCTTCGAGTTTAGTGTGTCATAATGCGGTTCCCAAGAGAAGAATTAATCCTAAGCGGTCTAATCGCTTCTTATAAAATCGTTATTTATTGTTTGCATATATTCAAAGCTTAAAGCTTTAAAAATATGTCCTTAAGAGGATTTTTCGAAATTCAAATTATTTTCGGAGATATGGCTATTTTAGTGACGCGGCATCGGAACCGGTCTGGCGCCGGACCGGATCGAACAATACATGGTAGAGATTCTCCGTCTACCGGCGGTCGTGTTCCTCCATAAAATCGTTCTTATTCTAGGTAAAAGAAGGCTCAATATATGGAGCAGGAATCGCATATTTAAAAAATGTAAGTATAAAGTACTATCATATGAATTAGACTGCGCGAAACTTTAACGTGTTTTTCTCGAAACTACTTGTTTCAAGCTGGCGTGCATGATATCTGAAGTTCTACAGAACCGATTTATTAGAAGTTTTGTGTGAACCTTTTCTATACACCTCCCTATGTCGCTTAGCAGATTAAAGCCAAAAAGTTTAATTTTAGCACATTTTTAAAAAAAATTAAACTTGAAAAAAAACGTGAAAAAAAATTGTATTCAAACGGCCGCAATTTTGTGATTTTTTTTTTATTATATCGCCCGTACCTCCGAGGTAGGGGCGATAGCGACATCTTTACTGATTAAGAATCCGTGGGATTTTTTTGTTTGAAATGACCAGAAGGGTTGGTCTGGCGCCGGACCGGATCGAACAATAGACGGTAGAGATTCTCCGTCTACCGGCGGCCGTGTTCCTCCATAAAATCGTTCTTATTCTAGGTAAAGGAAGGTCTAATGTATGGAGCAGGAATCGCATATTAAAAAAATATAAGTATAAAGTACTATCATATGAATTAGACTGCGCGAAACTTTAACGTGTTTTTCTCGAAACTACTTGTTTCAAGCTGGCGGCATGATATCTGAAGTTCTACTGAACCGATTTATTTGAAATCTTGTGTGAACCTTTTCTATACATCTCCCTATGTCGCTTAGCAGATTAAAGTCAAAAAGTTTAATTTTACTATTTTAAAAAAAATTTAAACTTGAAAAAAAAACGTGAAAAAAAATTGTATTCAAACGGCCGCCATTTTTGTGAAAACATTTTTTTTTAGTTCTCCAAGGAAGGGGCGATAGCGACATCTTTATTGATTAAGAATCCGTAGAATTTTTTTGTTTCAGATGACCAGAAGGGTTGGAGTCATGCACGCCAGGACATTCCTTTTTTTTTTGACCCCCACTTTACCAGCCGATAAGTTTTTTGAATTTTTAATATGTTTGGTAAACTTTTTATGTATTTTAAAATATAAATAAACGAATGATAAAAAAACGGATAGTAAAAATATTCTTTGTTTTTTTTACTGACATAGAAAAAAACGTTCGAAATTCGTGCCTCTAGACGTGAATAAGTTGTTTTATTTCTCGATATCACCGGTATATAATGGTATTGTGAGGTTATTTGGCGAATATTTCACAGTTTAACGTAGAACCGTAATTTTCCTCATAAATATTTCATAATATTGATGAAATAATTTACCACGTCATCTAATTTTTTGCTTTATCGAGTTGCTTATTCCCTGTTGGCGTTTCAGTTATCTATCTTCCTGCGGGCCAAGTTAAATTGCGTCTGTTCGCGGACAGAATAATTTTATAAAGGCAATTTACTCCAAGATCTTCACTACCGACATTTATTTTACACGAAATTTAACTCCTACGCGCTTCCTAATTACCGCCTCTAAGTGTGGGCAAGTTTGAGCTATTAGCAACGCTCTTATTGTTATAATTGGCCACATTCCAGTTTGTATCCTCGTGTAATTGGCATGTTTAGACCTACCCTTCCAGTTTTGGATTTAGTTTGACCTCTATATAGTTGTTTTAGTTGTTATTAAAACTATAACATATCTATAATGGAGAATTCTCCGGCGATGTTAATTGTATCAAATTGTATCAAAATGAGGGCTACTAAAGATTAATTGAATATGATCTACAGGGTGTGTCACCAAAATCAGGAAAAACTGTAACAAATGTAAAAAACTTCAACGCTAGGTTGCTTTAATAATTCTCCTAAGCGAAAGCATGTATTAGATCTGCAACTTAATTATAAGATCTGTTTTGATATCTTAGACATTTATTTATGAAAAAAGTAATACGAACTTAAAGTGTAAAGCAGCTAAATTTAAACATGGGTTGGTTGATGATGAACTTTCGGAACGTTCGGTAACCAGATTGACGCTGCTACAGAAGAAGTACGTGGCCTTCTCTTTCGAATTCAGTACACGGGCGTAGCCAAGGGGGGGGGGGGGGGGTTGGGGGTTCAAACCCTCAATAAGCCTAATTACCTAATATTATACCAAAAAAATACGAGGAGTGAAGAGAGTTAAATTATTACATTTGAATTGAATATATATATATATATATATATATATATATATATATATATATATATATATATATATATATATATATATATATATATACGAACTAGTGGACGTTGCGCACAGTAACGCCATCTCTTGTCAAGTAGTCGAACTATTTTGTATCGTATGGAAACTTTGCGATGTTTCTCGATTATTCGCCACGCCCCTCGGTCGGAATGAGCGGAGCTTTGTGGAAGTTTGTGGTGGTTTCTGGACGGCTACTACTGGGCTGCTATATAAGTGGCGCGTGACCGCGCTTACGGCACTATTGTTCCATGCGAACTCGAAGCGAATATAAGTGAAAAGTGATGAACGAATAGTGAAGAGAATTAAGTGTACCGTGTAAGTGAGTAATTTTAGTGCAGTGTTATTTGGTGATCTTGTTAAGGATAGATACGTGAATCATTATTACTGTCGAAAAATGGAGGGAAAAAAAGGAAGGGTGATAAACTTAAAGGTATGGACTCATGGAAAAAGTGGTGTAGTCAAGGGGTTTCTAATAAAGAAACAAATTTGGATTCAGCTATCAAAACTTCAGCTACCTTGCATGCTGATAAGAAGTCTGTGATGACAAGCAGGCCCTCCACCTCGACCTCAATCACAATACCGAATGTCGAAATCGATGCCATGTCGCTGG
Organism: Cosmopolites sordidus; assembly: GCA_031761425.1. Lineage (NCBI taxonomy): Eukaryota > Metazoa > Arthropoda > Insecta > Coleoptera > Curculionidae > Cosmopolites > Cosmopolites sordidus. The sequence goes on from JARFXV010002294.1 coordinate 253,762, forward strand.
TGCCCTGTTCGATACCTTCAACTGCCGAATCTACATCTAGTCTGCAACAGGCCAGCTTGCCTGTTACCTCATCTTTTACAACTGTAGCTAAGTTGGATGTTGGTTTTTACGCGAATCAAGAAAAAATCTTGGATGAATATTTTAATGTCCAAATTTTAAAAACGCCATGGAACCCACCCAGAGATTATAAGTTTCCTATTTCACAAAACGAAACTTGCGCTTTCAATTGAAATGGTTGGAGAGATTCCCCTGGTTGTCATATTCGGAATATAAAAGTGGAGCATACTGCAGAGTTTGCGTGGTAATGGGACGTTCGCTTGATGAAGGTAAAGGCGGTCATTAAAGGATCGGCCAGTTGGTAACCGAACCTTTTTGTAAGTGGAAAAATGCCCTAGAAATATTTGAAGCTCATGCGAAATCGGGATACTACAAGCGAAATTCAGAACTGGCCGATAACTTTCTAAAAGTAATGTCTTCGCAGGCTTTTTCGGTCACTGAATAGCTGTGTTCTGAAAGAGACAATAAGAGGAGAATCGAAAGAAACTAATCCCTATCGTAAAAGCAATAATTTTTTGCGGCAAACAAGGCATCTCCTTGAGAGGTAAAATCGATTCGGGGCGCATACAAATTACACCAGAATCACCAGAACCTGAACAACTACTACAGAATGATGGTAATTTTAGAGCCCTGTTGTGGTTTGCGGCTGAGTCTGGAGATAAAGATCTGGTTGAGCATTTGAATACTTCACAGAAGAATGCCCTGTATACAAGCCCTCAGATCCAAAACGAAATAATTGACATTTGTGGTGAATTAATTCAACATAAAATAATTGAAGAAGTAAAGAAAGCCAAACTATTTGCGATTCTGGCTGACGAAACCACCGACATCGGACGTGTAGAACAAGTCTCGTTATGTCTTCGATATGTTGATTTTACAGATAATAAACACCATATATTTAAAGAGATGTTCCTTGAGTACATGCCAACGGTCGATGTTTCAGGATCCGGTCTCGGAAATCTTATTATTACAGCTCTGAAAAAGCATGGACTTGAATCTTCTCATGTGGTTGGTCAAGGTTACGATAGGGCTGCAGCTATGAGTGGGTATTTGCACGGTGCCCAAGCTTATGTTCGCCAAGAATGTCCTCTTGCTCTTTATGTACACTGTAGTGCACACTCTCTCAATCTTGCTATTGCTGATTCATGTTCATTTGCAAATGTCCGAAATTGCATTGGGATTGTGCAGTCTCTTGGTTCCTACTTTCGACATTCTGCTCAACGCACTGCTTTGTTGAAAGAAAAAGTTCAAGAACTACTACCCGTCGGTAACCAAAAAAGCTTGCTCTCAATGTGTGAAATACGGTGGGTCCACAAACATGAATCTATTATAAGATTCAGATAAATTTATTCAGCGATTGTGAATGCTCTCGAAGAACTCCAATTTAATCACAATAAGGAAACATCGCAACAAGCCGCCCAATTGCTAAGTACGCTTCGATCTTCGGATTTTGTGATGTGTTTAGTGATTCTTCAAAAAGTTATGAGCTATAGATTGTCGCTATCAAAACAATTACAGACAATTGACATCGATCTTATCACAGCATTCAAACATGTAGATGATGTTATTAATGTTTTACAACTCCTGAGAAACAACACTGACGTCGAATATCTTCATCTCTATGAAGACGCAAAGGTTTTACTGGAAGAAAATGGTAGTATACTGCGAATGCCACGCGTCGTCGGAAGACAATTAAATAGACCGAACATTCCTGCATTGGATGTATGCACGTATTACAAAATGAATTTGTTCATTCCATTTCTTGATCATACAATTCAACAATTGGTTGAAAGGTTTACCAAACATCGTAAAGTAGTATCAGCATTATCTGGTGTGCTACGAGTACTCGTCACTGCTCTCCGAAAGCAACATATCAGTGGTTAAAGCAGAACTTGAAGTATGGAAAAGAGTGATGACAAGTATCTCGCCTACCCCGAAATATAGTTTGGAATGCCTACATATGTGCGATAAAAACCTTTATCCTAATATTTACACATTACTACAAATCTTACTACCATTCCTGTATCCACTGCTACCCCAGAAAGGAGACTGAAAAACTATTTACGAAACACTACAAGTGAAAACAGACTTAATGGTTTGGCTCTCATGAACATTCACTATGGAACAGAAATTCATGCAGATGAAGTAGTGGATATATTTAAAAGAAAAAGCCGAGGATTTTTTCTTTAATGGTTTTAGATTTAGCGCAGAGGAACGAAATTAATTGAACCATTTCATTTAGAGTTAAGAACTTTATAAATATGTCGTAATTTTTCCGATGAATATATAGATATTAAATTGCATGTAAGTATATTTTTGTTGTTTTATTTACTTCAAACTAAACCCCCCCCAAAACTAAATCCTGGCTACGCCCGTGATTGAGTACCTCTCGGTTTTGTAAACAAATCCGTAACCTTCGTTTGCATTAGATTTGTTTTTTTTTTGTTTCGCCGGAAAAATGTTAAGTGTAATAATAGGGCAACGAATTGTTGTGAAATGTCACTTGAAACTTGTAAAAACTTGAAACTTATAATATATTGAGTGTGACAAAATCCAAATAATCGGTAATCTGATTTGACTGACCGTCGGTTAAGTATTCGTACCATTGTTGAAACTGTAGGAATTGACAAAGAATGCGTACGGCAAATTTTACATAACAATTTTCACATGCAAAAAGTGTGTGCCAAAATTGTGCCTAAAAGTCTCATTTTGAATGCCATTGAAAATGACCCAAACTTATTGGAAAGAATAATAACGTGTGACGAATCGTAGTTTTTTACCTGTGATCCTAAAACAAAGTGCCAATCCATGCACTGGAAAAGCCGAAATTCACCGAGAACCAAATAAGCTCGAATGAGCAAATCAAAATTCAAAGCAATGATGATTGTTTTTTTCTATATTTATGGAATTGTGTTCCTTTACTGGGTTCCTGAAGGTCACACCATTAATCAACATTACTACCTTTACGTTCTTGTTGAACCACGTGAAAAAGTAAATAAGAAACGACCCGAATTGTGGAAGGACGAGTCATGAGTTCTCCACAAAGATAATGCGACGGCTTATTCCACATTGTCTGTCAAGAGGTTTCTAGCCAAGTACAGTATCTCAGTGTTAGACCATCCGCCTTATTCGCCGGATCTTGCGCTGTGTGACTTCTATCTGTTTCCTATCTATTTTCTAAGGTAAAATCTGCATTAAAAGGAACAATATTTGAGTCCATTGCAGCTGTGAAAGAGAAAGCGGCACGCGTCCTGAAGGAGCTGACAGAAGAAGACTTCCAGCACTGTTTCGAACAATGGAAAATTCGCATGGAGTGTTGTAGGGACGTTAAAGATAAGCAAATATGTATGAAACCAAAATTAAATGTTCTACAGGGCCAGTCTCGTTATTTAATAGCCACACCTTGTGTATAAATTTACAATACATATAAATAACACAAGCCAATAGTTGTTTTGGTGCCGGGGTATTTAGAGCTGATTTCATACGAATTTGAAGCCCTGAATTCAAATATGGCATTTTTGTCTATGACCTTAACTATCTGAGATATAACATTATAGTGTTAAATGTACGTTTCACTATTTTAAGTTAAATCCATAGATCAAATAAAAAAACTAAACACGGAATTTTTATTATTATATTATATAATTATTATTATATACAAAGACTTGTATCAAGTGGAGTGGTGAGCGTCTGTCCCTCAGTGGTGCGGCCGAGATTTAAATTCTGGAATTAACTCCTTCAGTCTTAACCTGTGAACCGTTATGGTTCAAACCTTTAATTCAAAGTACAAGATGAAGTGTTCTAGTAATTACAAAATTACCCTAAGAGGTAAACAATCCTCTGCCAGCTTTGTTGGTACAACCAGACTTTCAGATTCTGAGTCGTCTGGGATTACATGCAAAACCTTTCAGAGGGAGTCGGAGACCTCTGGAAAAGAAATAAAGAAAAATTATAAGAAAAATTTCAAGCTCCATAAAAATAAATAGCACAACATACCGACTTCGAGAAAATCAAAAAAATCAAACAATACACATATATACATAGCGATATGAGAAAAATAAGACTTAAGTTTTTCAGACACATAAAACGGATCAATCTAAGTAGGCTACCAAGACAAATAGTTGAATTTTAGGAATATTGGAGTAGAGCTAAAATAGAAACTCTTAAATGGATTGCTGCAATTAAAGAGGACTTACGATCAGCAACTATTACACAAAATGAAATTCAGAATAGAAACTGTTTCAGACACAAGGTTAACGCTTGGGATATTGGCCAGAGAGAAAAATGTAGGAAGACAAGAACTTGATCTGATGAAAGAAAAAAGCTTACAGTGAAAGAATTAAATCAGTACGGGCGCAAAAGGAAGACTAACTACAACAAACACCTCTAACTATACTTCGCGTGGTCAACCAGGGCCCATACGTGAATAATAATAATAATTATATATAAAGGTAAAGAAAAAAGTCATCGATGAAACCAACTTGTCAGTAAACACGTCAGAAGCTTCTTTTCCGTGATAATCTTAAATGTATTTTGGAACAGTGCCTTTTTAAACTCCAGTAGTAATCTACCATCATGTGCGTATCCCAACTTCCTTGGTAGCGGTTCTCCATAGTTTTAATATCCTGGTGAAATCTTTCACCTTGTTGCCCACTCATGACTCCTAAATTTTGAGGAAAACGATGTAAGTGGCTGTGTAAATAGTGCACCTTATTTGCTCATGTTACACGCAAGGAACTGATAGACATCTTGTTTACCAGTTCAAAATAGTTTTCAGCTTTCCGTTTGCTTAGAAAATGTCCATCATCTGCAACAAATGAAGTTCATGCTTTTTGGTCAGCCGAATTAATCGAATTTACGAAGGCAGGATCGTTAATCAGTTGTCTTATTTGTGGGTCGTCAAATATTCCTGCTTTAATTTTTTCCATGCTCAACTAAGGAATTTTTTTTGCTATAAATGCAAAGCATGATCCATTTTGATCAAGAGCTTTTAGAAACTGCTTCATTAGGACCAGCTTAATATGCAGTGGAGGAAAGAGGGTTTTCTCTCGTCCAACTTAGGAGTCATTAAGGGCATTCTTTTCCACAACGTCCATGTTTTCTCTCTTAGGCTACTTTAGAAATCTGATTTGAATAGTTTCTGCAGTCGATGAAATGTAAGAACCAAAAATTAAGTTAACGACCTACTATTCTAATAAAAACAAGATATTTTTAATATAAAACAATAGCCATTATTTTATGTTTCTTCTCATGCCTTAAGAAATTTTTATAGAGACCGAGAAGTATAATAATGTGTAGAAATGTTTGATTTTTTATATCGCTGAATATTATTTATACGATTGAAGCATTCTGGAAATTCAATAAAATAAATGGTGGGCCATTTAATACTGTTATGGTGAAAACTACGATAACCCATCGGTTGATTTATCGAGGTCAAAGAGGTTACCTATAACGCGACGACACAACCTGGCCCTCCACTGCCAAAAAAAGGAAAAAAATAACGCAGTTCCCTGTCCCATAAAAACTCCTTTTCATCTCGTCGATACCAGGAAAACATTTTTGTTAGGCTCGCAATTTTTCATCACGTTTAACCTGGATATTCTGTGCGCGATAGAGAGCGAGGTGCCATCCACCATTTATCTAAAAACCTTTTAACAGAAACGGTAGATATTTTACCCACATACGACAAATTAAACGACAACGGACGTCACCATAAAAGCCGAACGCTGATTTATGAACCGATGCCGAAAAAAAAAAAAGAAAAGGAACAACTATAAATATCTCAATGTCTAGCAAATTGAAAATCAAGACGATTTAGCTTTTATTTCTCGAGAAAATGCGGAAGTAGTAGTTCTATATTTTGCATTCTAGATGACGTTTCGTAAATTAGAAAGAATTTCCTTGATGGATTGCATTGTACTTGCGTAATTTATACTCTAATATGTGGTATATGACATCGATAAATTAGTTTTTTTGTTTAAAAATAGTCTTATATATTCGACAACCGGATGTGCTTCCGGAATAAGCATAATATTTACACACACACACACACACACACACACACACACACACACACACACACACACACACACACACACACACACACACACACACACACACACACACACACACACACACACACACACACACACACACACACACACACACACACACACACACACACACACACACACACACACACACACACACACACACACACACACACACACACACACACACACACACACACACACACACACACACACACACACACACACACACACACACACACACACACACACACACACACACACACACACACACACACACACACACACACACACACACACACACACACACACACACACACACACACACACACACACACACACACACACACACACACACACACACACACACACACACACACACACACACACACACACACACACACACACACACACACACACACACACACACACACACACACACACACACACACACACACACACACACACACACACACACACACACACACACACACACACACACACACACACACACACACACACACACACACACACACACACACACACACACACACACACACACACACACACACACACACACACACACACACACACACACACACACACACACACACACACACACACACACACACACACACACACACACACACACACACACACACACACACACACACACACACACACACACACACACACACACACACACACACACACACACACACACACACACACACACACACACACACACACACACACACACACACACACACACACACACACACACACACACACACACACACACACACACACACACACACACACACACACACACACACACACACACACACACACACACACACACACACACACACACACACACACACACACACACACACACACACACACACACACACACACACACACACACACACACACACACACACACACACACACACACACACACACACACACACACACACACACACACACACACACACACACACACACACACACACACACACACACACACACACACACACACACACACACACACACACACACACACACACACACACACACACACACACACACACACACACACACACACACACACACACACACACACACACACACACACACACACACACACACACACACACACACACACACACACATATAGATACATATATATATATATATATATATATATATATATATATATATATATATATATATATATATATATATATATATATTTTCGGTCAGTAATTAATTTTTAATTTTTAATTTTTTTATTAACGTTTTGGTTCAAACAATGAACCATCCTCAGAATAATTCTACAATACATATAACTTTCATAAAAAAAAAAAAACTCACATTTCAGAACCTATAAATTAATTAAATTAAACAATTAATTTTTAAATTTTTTTAAATAATATGTGATAATTTTGTATAATTTTTTTAAATGACATGTTTGACTTTGACATATTTACCAATTCTTTCACCTTTAAATTTTTGTTTTTTATTATGACCTAATTGTTTTGAATTTGTTATATGGAATATTAGATGCAAAAATAAAAATTATGAAAATTTATTATTTAATAATGTTATTATATATACAACTTAAATTATCTGTATCATTTCTGAAATTAATGGTATTATTTGTTTTTTTTTTATATAAATCATTTCTTTTATATTTCTTTTTTTATATTGTTTTTCAAAATCTAGGATTTTTATGTCGTTAAAATTAAAGTTGTGTTCATTATCTATAGCATGTCTTGAAAGGGCAGTTTACGTTTGGTTCAAAGTTTCTAATGCTTTTTTTATGTTCATCAATTCGGTTTTTTAAATATTGTTTAGTTTGTCCTATATATGAGCTTGGGCAGTTTAAGCAATCAATTTTGTAAATTAAATTTGTTTGTTCCATTTTGGGTATTTGTGGTTTTAATTTTGTAAATATTTCTTTAGTGTTATTATTGGATATTTCTGCTATATTTATATTATATGGTTTAAGAACTTTTTTATTTTATTATTTATTTCTGGTATGTATGGTAAAGGTATGTAATTTTCATTTTTAGTTAAATTATTTAGTAAGATTATTTAGTTTAATTTGTATTTATATTATATTTTTATTATGCATACCTAAAAATAAAATTCAATATACCTTAAACCAATTCAATATATTCCATAACAAATTAAAATTTACTCATGAAGAAGAAAAAAATAAAACAATAAATTTTTCGAATATTAACATCACGTATGATAAGGATGGCAATATCAAAACAAATTGGTATACAAAACCAGTATGGTCTGGAAGATATCTCAATTTTAAATCTTATACACCAAATAAATATAAAAAAAGTGTTATTAATTCATTAATTGATAGAGCTGTTATTTTAACTAATCCAAACAATAGGCCAAAATATATAAATAAAATCAAAAAAACACTAGAAGATAATAATTATCCAAAAAAATGTTACGAACCGGTAATTAAAAATAGAATACATAGAATATATAACAATAATAACATAACAAATAAAATTAAAAATGAAAATTCGGTTTTTTGAAAGGAGATTTGTAGGCCGATTTTCTTTATATATTCCTTGAGGACATCGATCTGTTTGGTTGCCCTTTTTTCATTGTCTGCGGGTATGGCAAGGTCGTCTGCGAAGGCTAGGCATGATATTTCTATGTTGTTTTTGCATCGTCCGAGTCGTATTGGTTTCCAGTGTTCTTGATTTTTCAGTTCTTTTTCCCATTCCCTTATAACTTTGTCCAAGACCGGGTTGAAGAGGAGTGGGAATAACCCATCTGCTTGTACTCCAGTTTTAATCAGGAAGGATTCGGAAATTTCTCCCGTAAATTTCACTTTAGAGATTGTGTCGGTCAGTGTCTGCTTGATCAATCGTAGCGTTTTGGGGTCGAGTCATTTTCGGGAATAGAAAGTCACACACACACAATAGAAAGAACACCTCGACGTTTTTTTTGTTTTTAATGTACTTTTCAGAAAAAAATACCAAAAAAATGTCAGGTGTCAGGTTTTATGAAAATTTTCAGTTTTTTTGAGAAAAACCGTCAATTTACCATTTGTATTATTTATTTTTCCTAAAAAACGTATTGTCCGACTTATTATTTGGAGAATGCCGCTCATCTCAGAGTCAGCCGATTTTATTTTTATATATATTTTTTTAATTTCCTATTTTTCCCAATCTATTTTTTATTATATTTCTACATTTTTCCCAATTTATTATAAACCACAAAAAATGGATTGTTTGATTGTGGAGAGGGATTCCCTACTCTTGGCGAGAAAGCATATGTCGGTACCCTGATGAGTCTAACCAGCAACAGAAGAAATATGTGCCCTCCAATGTAAGGGATCAGTGGGACTTCCTCCTCGTCAAGCAACTAACCAATGCTCATATATATATATATATATATATATATATATATATATATATATATATATATATATATATATATATATATATATATATATATATGTATATATTTATATATATATATATATATATATATATATATATATATATATATATATATATATATATGTGTGTTAGTGTGTTATATGTCTGTGGTTAGACTCATCAGGGTACCGACATATGCTCTCTCGTCAAGAATAGGGAGTCCCTCTCCACATCAAACAATCCCCATTTTGTAGGTTGGGGGTGTATAATTTCTGACTACTGTCGTCTCATTGGACGCAATCCAAAGAAATAAAAAAAAAAAAATATATATATATATATATATATATATATATATATATATATATATATATATATATATATATATTATTTAGAACAAATTTTAAATAAAACAATTATGAATTTCTCGTCAAATTATACTTTCTGATATTTGAATATATATTTTAGCCTTTAAATAATAATAGAACAATGAACATTTACTGAAATTAAAATGAAATGGCTGCCGAATCACACAAAAACAATTTTACATGCTTATTAGTGGAAATATCCCAAACATTTCTCTATATAATGTGAATATTGGACTAGTAATCGACGGAGGTTTTTACTATCTCCCCGTTTCAATTATTTTGCATAATGTACAGATTATGTTTTCAAACTTTAATCCACATTTAATGGAATTAAATTTTGAGCGAACATACCACAACAACTAAATCAAGCATAATCTGATATTTGGAAAAAGCTTTAAAAACAGTATATATATATATATATATATATATATATATATATATATATATATATATATATATATATATGTATATGTATATATATATATATATATATATATATATATATATATATATATATATATATATATATATATATATATATATATTATTACATATATTTTCATGACCGTTTAATATTATTATTATTTTTTTATTTATTTGGACTTTCGGTCAATGTAAATAAGTTTTAATTTTTTATTGTTTTTTTTTACGTTTCGGTTCTACAATGAACCATCATCAGAATACTTCTAAAATAAAAATTACTTTTATAAAAAAAAATACAAACTTACATTTAAAAACCTAATAATATCAATTAAACAATTAATTTTTAGAATTTTTTAACTAATATGTGTCAATTTTTTACAAAATTTTTAAATGACATATTTGACTTTTGACATATTTAACAATTCTTCCACCTTTTTTGTTTTTTATTATAACCTAATTGTTTTAAATTTTTTATGTGGAATTATATTAGATGCAGAAATAAAAAGTTATGAAAAACCAAATTTGATCGAAAGCCCCAATAAATAAAAAAATAATTATATATATATTTAGTAATAGTAACACACACTTTTTTTCCAAATTTCGACTTTATTTATCAATAGATTCTCCTTTTTATAGAACTTTTTTATAGAACGATTTATCTTTGCCTTGAAAATGTCCTTCAGTTTAGACTATTATCTTTTCAATGGGGCCAAATTTCTTTCCAGCGAGTATGTTTTGAGGTCTGAGAATAGGAAATAGTCGCTGGGTGCCAGATTTGGAGAATACGGTGGATGTGGAAGCAATTTCAAGTGCAATTCATGCAATTCCTACCAGTGTTTCTAGCGAACAAATATTCCTTGCCACTGGACAAATTTAGGCAGATTATCAAAACTTCTTTCCTTATTTTAAAATATAAACATTTATTTGATGTTCCTTTTATTTATAAATAGTTGTTATTTTTGAGTTTTTTCTTTGTTACATTTATTTTCTAAGTTAATTTATTTTTCTTCCTTTCGACAATATGATTATTATCGTTATTCTGAGGCTGTTAATACAAAGGTACCAAATACAAAATCTCATTAATTTATTTATTGACTTATTCTTGAATTAAGAAATTATTTTAAGCGGGAATACCGTAATAATATAATACATTACATTAGAAAAGCCTGTTTTTATCAGCGTGTTAGTAACAAATACTTCTTGAAAAGACTATTTCATTGTGATAGATAACTGAAGACTTAAACATTGATGTAAGTTTAATACAACTTATATATAAAACAATAACTGTTTTAGTTTTGGGTGTGTTTCTAAGTATTTTTGTACCTATATTGTATCCCAGAAACAAAGTGATTTACTTGAACTAAAACCTTTTATTTAAGTTAATCGAATAATCGTCACAAAGCTACAATTTGAACTAAATTTAACTAAATTTTAATTCAACTACCTAAGTTTCGGTTTCGGCCGAAACTAGAAGAGGAATCGAATATTCTGTTTCAATTGAAAATCGTGTCTCGGTCGGGGACTATATATATATATATATATATATATATATATATATATATATATATATATATATATATATATATATATATATATATATATATATATTTTTTTTTTTTGTTGCTTGCTTGACCGGGAAGGAGCCCCACCCATCCCTTCAACTGGATGACATATGTTTTGTCTCTCGAGGTTATATATATATATATATATATATATATATATATATATATATATATATATATATATACATATATATATATATATATATATATATAATATATATATATATATATATATATATATATATATATATATATATATATATATATATATATATATATATATATTTGTTGGTTGCTTGACCAGGAAGGAGCCCCACCCATCCCTTCAACTGGATGACATATGTTTTGTCTCTCGAGGTTTAGAATCTTCAGGGCGCCGACATATACCATACCATCAAGAATAGCGAGACCCTATCCACAGCCAACAACCCATGTTTTTCGCCGACCTCCCGTCGGATGGCGTATATATGTAGTGTTAGATTTTCTTGGACTGCGTCCAGTGAGACAGCAGTAGTTGAGTGTCATCAGACACCCAACCGTTGGGTTGCACAATCTCATGTGGAACACACAACAACCTGCGTCTCCGCCTAAGTGAACACTTTTGTTGGTTGCTTGACCGGGAAGGAGCCCCACCCATCCCTTCAACTGGATGGCATATGTTTCGTCTCTCGAGGTTTAGACCCTTCAGGGCGCCGACATATACCATACCATCAAGAATAGGGAGACCCTATCCACAGCCAACAACTCATGTTTTTCGCCGACCTCCCGTCGGATGGCGTATATATGTAGTGTTAGATTTTCTTGGACTGCGTCCAGTGAGACAGCAGTAGTTGAGTGTCATTAGACACAGATTGGGTTCCACAATCTCATGTGGAACACACAACAACCTCGAGAGACGAAACATATATATATATATATATATATATATATATATATATATATATATATATATATATATATATATATATATATAATATATACTATATATATAATATATATATATAATATATATTATATATATAATATATATATATATATATATAATATATACTATATATATATATATATATATATATATATATATATATATATATATATATATATATATATATATATATATACTATATTTTACTTTATATATATATATATATATCTATATATATATATCTATATATATATATATATATATATATATATATATATATATATATATATATATATAATATATATATACTATATTTTACTTTATATATATATATATCTATATATATATATATATATATATATATATATATATATATATATATATATATATATATATATATATATATATATTAATACTTTTCTTTTCAGGCAAAGTGGGAGTCTGCTCTTAAACACTATGTTGAGCCTACCAAATGCCTGCCAGCCACATTTAACACGCCGTTCCACCTACCCCCCGGGCGGTATTCCCCTCCATGGAAATCCTCTGCCCAAGATATACAAAGCTGTCCACAATCTCTAAATCCCTTCCTAGAACTGAAATTCTTCTGTCCTGAGCGAAGTTATTGAACATAACCTGACTCTTTTTCAGGTTTATTTTCAAGCCAAATGGTTCGCCAGCCCTTTGCAGTTCTTGTATGCGTCTTTGCAGCTCCTCTGGGTCTTGTGAAATGAGAATAATATCATCTGCAAATCTAAGATGGTTTAAGTTTGCACCATTGACCTTTACACCATCCTGTTCCCAATCCAGTTTACGGAATACTTCTTCAAGGCCAGCCGAGAAAAGAATAGGCGATATTGCGTCACCCTGCCGTACACCTCGTTCTATATTAATTCCCACTTCAAGATCATCAAGGTGAATTGTGGCTGTAGCTCCATCATATATCGATTCTAATAGGTTTACATAGGCTCTCTCTACACCTTGGCTAAGCAGTGCATCCATTATCGCATGCTTTGAGATGGAATCAAATGCTTTTTCGTAGTCGATAAAAGCCAAGCACAGTGGCATGGTGTATTCGTTGTGCCTTTCTATGACCTGCTGTACAACCTGGATGTGATCCATTGTACTGAATCCACTTCTGAATCCTGCTTGTTCTCTTGGTTGTGCGTCATTCAGTTTTTTTAATATTCTTTTAGAAATTATCTTAGTGAAAACTTTGTACATCACTGATAGGAGGCTTATTGGACGGTAGTTCTTTAAATCTTCCTGTGCTCCTTTCTTATGTAAAAGGATCACTTCTGCATTTTTCCATAAGTCAGGTACTTTTTGTTCTTTGAGGCATTTTGAGTATAATTTTGCCAGTGTTTTATGTAACGTCCGACCACCAGCTTTTAGCATTTCGACAGTTACACTATCCTTTCCTGGAGCCTTGCCGTTCTTCATCAATTCTATAGCATTTGTTACTTCCTCCACTAGGATATCTGGTATTATATATTGTTCTTCCGTGGGTATTGCTGTCCCTGACTGGCTCTGATCTTCATATAACTGGGAATAAAACCTTCTGACAATCTCTAACATTTGGGTATGCGTCCTGCACACTGTGCCATCCTCACGCTTTAAAGCATATATTTGCGTTCTTTTGTTTCTCAGCTTCTGTTTAGCTTTGTTAATTCCTTTGTTTTCTTCCAGGGTTTTTTGCACTAGCTGCATATTGAATCGGCGCGTGTCCTCTCTGATACGTTTTCTTATAGTTTTGCAGAGCTCAGTGTACTCGACCCTGCCAAAAGGACTACCTGCATTTCTCATTGCTCGCCGTTTCTTCATTAAATCAATGGTCTCACTGGAGATTTTTGTTTGTTTGAGACATTTTTCCTCTGGTGCTATTGAAGCAGCCGTTTGAAGTACATTGTTGGCGATTTCTTCATATTGAACTGATATTTCCACCTCCTCTGGATCTTGTAACGCAGCAAACCGGTTTGACAAAGCAATCTCAAAATCGCTTCCTCTCTCCAGCAGTTTTCCAGAATCCACCTTGCCCTTCTTTGATCTTACCATTTTTTCGCGCTCTTTTCGACAGTCAATCCGAACCCTTGCTCGTACCATTCGGTGGTCACTTCCAACATTAAAATTGTTAAGGACAGTACAATTGGTAAATATTGTTTTATCGTTGGTCATGATGTAGTCAATTTCGCTTGTGAGCCCAGATGGACTTTTCCATGTCCATTTTCTGCTGATATTTTTCTTATAGAATGAATTCATAATATATAGTTCTTGTCCTTCAGCAAAATCAACTAATCTGTCACCTCTATTGTCTCGCTCACCAGTTCCATATGGGCCAGTTGCATTTTCGTCTGTTCTTGTTGTTCCAATTCTGGCATTAAAATCACCCATCAGGATTTTGTACCTACATTTCTCCTTGTATAAAAGCTGGGCCACATCATCATAAAATTCCTCAATTTCCTCATCTTTATGGCTTATAGTTGGTGCATAAGCTTGGACGATTTGAAGCCTAAACTTTTTATTCAGCTGAATGACGCATTGGGCTAATCGGTCGGATGTACTTTCAAATTTTACCACACTGTCCTTCAGCTTTCGATTGATGAGGAATCCTATTCCGCCACATCGGCCATTTTCCGTACCTCGAGTATAGAGTACGTGTCCCGTTGGTTCCAGTTTGATTAACTCTTCACCCTTCCTTCGTGTTTCACAGAGCCCAATAATATCCCAATGTATGTTGTCAAGTTCGATTAACAGTTCTTGCAATCGGGCCTCTGTTTTCATAGTCCGTATATTTAACGTTGCAATGTCAAAAGTCCAATGGCAGCCTGATCTAACCCGGTGATTCTTAGCACCCTCTGCCTTGGGGCAGGTCTTCCCGCTGCCGTAGGTAGTTGCCCCTTGGCCTCCGGGGAATGAGGGCCGTGTTTGAGGTTGTACTGTCATATTTCAACATACTGAAATACCATGTTGAAGGTATGGACCGTAATCTGCCACGCTGGTCCAATGCGGGTTGGCAGATTTTGGATCATGTTAGTCTGAGGCCTCCGCTTTGACCTGTCCGCCAGGGGTGACCCTCCTAAGAGCATAGACTCCAGACGGCATAGCTCAAAGCTTCATTGCCCTACTCAAACCCCTTTACCACGTCAAGGTCTGATCCACAAAGGGGTAAATATATATATATATATATATATATATATATATATATATATATATATATATATATATATATATATATATTATATTTGTTTTTTCTAAGGGTTTCGGTCAATTGTAATAATAAGAATAATTTTTTATTTTGTTAATGTTTCGGTTTTTTTATTAAAACATCCTCAGATCAGCTTTTTATAGTATTTTTATATACCAAATTTTAATTATTAATTATTAATTATTAGTTGAGTTGTTTTTAATGTTATATTTTATTTACTTTATAGTTGATATATTTTTTGACTCAAAAACGGCCACTAATCAGGACTCTGCAAATATCACGTAGTTCGTTATTAAAAGAGAAAATAAATATGGTATTATAAAAACTCACTCAACAGTTTATTTGTAAATAAACTTGTACGTTTCTACTTCAAATATTATAATAAACTCTCATGATGTGGCGTTTTATGATAGCCATTTATATTTGCCACGTCAACCGTAATATTTTTCGTTGGAATATTTCGACATAACATACCTCTGCATTTCGGAACTTTCTAAAATTTCTCTGAAATTGAAATATACCCGATAGCTAAATTTACATACATTTTCTAGACGTTAAAAATGCATGCATGCATTAAAAATATTGCGAGAAATGATAATTCTAATGCTTCTTAAATATTAATATGATTCATTACTATGTCTTGTATTTTGAAATTGGAGATTGGGACGAATTGGGAATTTTACACTAAATATTACTTGAGTCCAAACTTCGAAGCCATTCATCGACAAGTTTTCAATGCGAATATAAAGAAGAAATACAGGTATTTAGTAAATGTAGTAAGAACCAAACAAACATAATTATTAGAGACCGGACTTGTTATGTTGTAAAAGAAAACTGAATAAATCGTTTCGATGCAATGATGTGCTCTATTACTTCAATTTATACCGTTAAAATGTTTTTAAATTGATTTCAATTAATTTTGGTGAGTACATTGATTGTTTAGTTTTATATTTATTAGTTTATACCGACTTAGTATAATACTACATTTTGAAGCTTTATAATTCGTTTCATGAGCCACCAAAGAAAAAAAAACATTTCTAGGTTTAGAGGCGCATCAGCATCTAAGTCTATTTAGCGACTGGATCTACAGCTTAACGTGGGTTCCGAACCACAGTCATTAGCTACCGATGACCCAGGCCAGCACCCCCCCTCAGGCTATCAACCCTTGATTATGTGGTTTACCCCATAAGTCGATCAGGAAGCCTACCGACTGGCGAGTGACCAACGTAGAACACTTATCAGAAGGCATCCGGCCTAACCCAGCCTTTAACTGACGTGACCGAGGGGTAATTCGTTGTCGGATTTTACACTATTGACTAGAAACAATCACAAAGGGGTAGGAAGTAAATACAGACAGGAGAAAGAAATGACGAAAAATAACCGTCTGAGCGCTGGAATCGAACCAACTACCGCGCAAATGCTGTTTCGGCACAGCAGCGACAAGCCGCCGCCTTACCGTCCGCGCCTACACGACCTGCTTACGAGCCATCAACCACTATCGCAAGACCAACTAAATATCCACGTCAAAAAGTTGTTTCAGTGTATATAGGAGGAGCTTTGTGCATTATTGGATATTCCAATCTGGTTAAACTGCCACAACTGAAGTTATCATAAGCAACTGATTCATTTTAGTGATGTCCTGGAGGGAAAGAACCATATACTAAGCAAGCAAAGAACGGAAATCATTGGGCTTCCGGACACGAACCACTACATACAACAAAAAAGACCCTGGAGACGATCACACGAGTTATAGTGAGAGATTTAATCGCACATGGTGTATTATTCAAACTTGACCCCTTCGGATTTTTATCTCCTCCGATCTCTGCAACACCATCTAGTTGACAGCCACGTCGCAACTCTTGGGGAAGTCGAAAAAGCCTCAATAACCTTATCTCATTAAAGCCTCTCACAGTTGCCTGAAAGGTGGCGAAGCTATATAGAAAGTGAGTAAGGTTGTTTAGAAGATTAAGTTTGTGGTCAATAAAGGCGATAACTTAGTCTAAGGACGTACAGTTTCCATTTTTTTTTGTTACCAATATTACAGCTACGGCAGCTGTTCGTCGGAGGCAGTTGGTTCGTAGGTCACGGATGGATTGCACAGGCACGGAGTTATAAAAAATACGCATAAATCCCTAAATTGAGAAAAGGTTTAGCTCTGTCAAAAAGATTCAGTAATAATCATTTAATAAACACAAGCACAAATTCAGTATATTTAATGTAAATATAATAAATATATTATAAATAATATGAAACTGACAAAACAATATGTATAATATGGCAAATAAAAGATTGGTAACTTTGACTGGTAACAGGCGTCGAAAAGACACGGGATATCGAGATGCTTATGGTAGTGTCGGCAGATACTCGAAAATAACCTAACTATTATGTCAAACTCCACAGTCACTGACTCTATCCTTCTACGAGGCTCAGATCTGTTTTAACCACAATGAAACGAAATCAATCCAATGGCTACCCACTGTGCTGTCCTCTATTGACGAGAATAAATATAGGCATAATAAAAAGAAATGTTCAACGTTAAACAAACATTCTTATACTAAATATGATGATTATAAATCATTTCCTGATGATGCTAACATGGTTAGCGAAACGTGCGTCGAGCAGCTCAAAAAAGCGTTTTGGTGTTTAGTGGTAATTCTCTTCAAGTTTAGTATTTCACACCAAAGGTTCCAACCGAAGAATTGAAATATTCTTATACTATAAAGGTTCTTATCTAACGTACTTGAAAAATTACTTAGCGTTAAGCGATAAGCACTGGCTTAAGTCTCTTTAGGAACAACTTCTCAAGAAACTTTGACAAGACAGGTAAAAGTGTAATGGGTCTCTATGATGACGCTTCCTCCGTCGGTTTACCCGGCTTTGGAATCAACATGATTTATCCTAGTTTCCACTGTGCCGGACTATGGCCGACTCTAAGTATTTCATTATAAATTTCAAGTAATGCTTATTCCGGTAATTGTTTAATGACTTGCTCAGTTATAAAGTTAAATCCTGGATTTGTTTTTGGGTTGAGATTTCTATGAATCATTTTGATGACTTTAACAGGCAGTGCCATTTGGAATGGCGTTTCAACGTATGAGGTTATTCCTTCCTCTTCTCGTAAAGCTTTAATTGGATATGGCTGAAAAACATTAACCAGATGTATTAAAAAAATTTTAGCCTTAGCAGTATCTGAGCTCGCACAAGTTCCATTCTGTTTTCTGATTGGTGGTATGCTCTCTTGTGTTTTACTGATTTTTACAATAATTTTGATTTTGACTTTGACTACTAATTACAGCGGTTACATCCCAGACGGCTTGTTGTATTGTAATAGTTAAATGTTCTACAGTCTTGCCTATATTTTCAGGATATTTCAGTAAGGTATCAGTATGTATTATTTGATGAAGCAAGTGTTTAAACAAATCCCATCTCGTTTTTTATTAGTGAGTACGGCTGGTTTTTGTACATTGATGATGTTCGAACTGATTGTTACTATTTTGGGAGAATGATCCGAAGAAAGATCGAGGCTTTGTTCTGCTACACAATTACTAGTAGGAATACCTTTAGTAACACAGAAGCCAATAGTGCCCGATACTTTGTTTCTATCACTAGGCCAGTATGTAGGCCTACCACTAGACAAAAAATTTAGATTTTTTTGTCGATATATATTATGAGCTCTCAATCTTTAGTAGTTATCAACCTTGATCCCCATTTGAAGTGTTTGGCATTGTAATCACCACCAGCCAGAAATCTAGTGCCTAGTATGGCAAAGAACTCATCGTATCGTTCTTTCTTTGTGATGTCCATGACAATAAAGTGCCGATAAACTTACTGGACCTGTCTTATCTTCGATTACGACATTAGTTGACTGAATATGTGCTTTAATTTTAATGAGCTATAACTTTAATGTAATCCAAAAAGAATCACATAAGCATATAAGACAGTACACAGTCTAGTGCAATGAATAGCTTAGCGTAATAAAGCTTAGCTATTAGAGCTTAGTGTAATAAACATTGTAAAAAGCACGTTATTTTTTGTTTAAAAAATAGTAGACATGGTGCAATTTAAAGCATTCACAAAGAGTTTATTTGTTAAAATAAACGTATACGCTCCTACTTTAAATAGGATAACGTACTTTCATTTTTCGCTGTAACCTTTCGACATAGTATGCTGTTACGCTTTGAAGCTTTCTATAAAGTCTGTGAAATTGCACATAAATATGTATAATTGTAAATGTGCATAATATGGGCTGAAATATGCATGTGCAGTAGAAATGCTTATATAATTTGACATTTCGATATTTTCTTAAGTTTCATAGTTGTCCATTCGTTTGTGTTATTCTGCGGGTTTTCATCGTTGGGTTTTTTCAGATCAAAAAAAAACACTGTTTCGGTTTAATTCATTGCAAACTATATCAGGATTATAAAAATTACGTTTACATCATTTAATATCATCCTTTTGAAAATCATTGAAGTTCTCGGGAATTTCAAATCTTTTTAGACCAACTTTATGGGCTCCTACACGAACAATATCTAGTGAAGGAGTATGGAAATCATTATCCTCTCTTTGCCCATCGTCGCTCAAATCCAAATTTAATCAATTCTCTGGACCATATCTAATTTCTAAAATAAAACAAATAGGTTGTTATATGTTATAATTAGTTGTGCATAATTATAATGCTTAAAAAACACCGCTATTTTATTTCAGGTTGCTAAAAAATGTTGGCAAAATATACATGTATATGTTTAGTTTAAACCTGTATTTCCAATATTACATAATAATATATTCGTACATGTTTATCGATGATTTCTTATTTCTTACACCGCGTGCCCGCCATCATAAAAATCTCCGAAATGTCAGAAAGTGGTAGTGCTCAAATTTATCACAGGATGACAACACTAACTTAGCATATAAGAAAACATGTGCATTATTACGTATTTTTTGTCTAAACGCTACAGAATTAGTTTTTAAAGCAGAAAAAATATTTGAAAAATGTGTACGTAATTATGCACTTAAAGGTTAAGCTATTGCGTAATTATATCATAGGATTGATAAAGTGTACATACACATAAAATATTTTTTTCTGTAATATCAATTTACATCAAGTTTTGTTCGTAAATTATAGAGTTAAGTCCTTTGTTCTCGTTTGAGGAAAATCTCTAATCCGGGCTTTAATCGAAATTTTCTACGGATTTAATTTCCCAAGCCTGGTATTTGGGCTAAAACCAGAATAAATCTTTAACATTTAATCCCTATATCTGCCCTATCTAGTTTCTCGAAAAAATATTTATTCAGAATTCTTGAAGAAATGTTAAAAGGAAAGGATTTTCTTATAAAGGATGCGTCAGAATAATGGGCAATTTTAAATATCGAGTGTAGTTTTTCTTACGATTCTTTCCTTGGATTCTTTTTTGCTGCTGTCTGAGTGAGCCTGATTTTCGGTTTATTGCCTTACTGATATTGCTTTTGTAATTGTTTTGTTATAATGCTTTGGATATAGTTTCTTGGTTTTTGGTCTTGTCGTTGGTTAGTCTGAGTGATCTTATGTTACCACTTTCCTTTCGAAAATCACTTCTAAAAGCTTTTTCTTGAAAATAATGATAATTTTGTTAAAAAAAAGTTAAACTTGAAAACGAAAAGTTTTAAACGTTTTAAACGGAAAAAAACGTGACTGTGCTTTTTGCAATGAGTGTTGGATGTCAGTATGCACAACCATTATTCGTGTTTCTAAGGTCCAGAATGAACCAAAGGCTCATGATTAATGCCCCCAATGAGAGTATAGGTGAAGCGCAGCCAAATGGGTCGACGAATTCCGAATTATTTTTGAAATGGACGTGTCACTGCACGAAATCTTTGAATCCTACAGAACAGGATCCAGTTCTCTTGATTCTTGATGGACACGTCAGTTATAAAGACTTTGCCAAAACAAATCATATTCATATGTTAAGCACCCCATCTCATACGACGCATAAATTATAGCCGCTCGACCGAACCGTTTATGAAGTCTTTTAAATCTACTTATCATGATGCTTGTGACTTGTGGATGAGATTAAACCCCGGCCTAAAAATCACAAAAAATATATTTACTTCCTATCTTTTCATAATTTATATAAATTAATATAATTTATTTTTAGATTCGTTTTGAAAACGTGAGGAGAATACTTCCCGAAACGTTAACGTTAAAAATTTATATATTTTTTAGAACATTTTTATATTTTTAAAATTTTATTTGCTCGGCAAATTTATTATAAAAAAGAATCACTGATAAATTTATCTCCGTTTGGTTATTTGTTTTTACCTAGTGATTCTTTATTTAAATAAGAACAGATATTTTTGAGTTTTAAATCTTGGCAAAAAACCCAATAAAAAATTATAAGTTCTTCCCTAAAAAGGCAGCCAACACACGAACCTCCATGTATTCCGCAATCAACCCCACCATACTATATTCCTATACCACTCTGCAACACCAGCACTCCCTTTTCTTTACACTTTGTTTCAGTGACAGATAATTCGTGCAAATTTGATTAATAAAGTTTTTTGATTTCTGAATATATAGCTATATAGATATTTAGCCTAAGGGATTTTAATTTTATTTAAAATAAACCTAAAGAGTACTATATATAAAGTACTATATATAGATCACCTTTATATATTTGGTGATTGGAATTCCACTGATTGGAATGATACTTTTCATATTTTCCTACACTCATCATCATTTAAGACGTTTAGCGTCTTTATGAAGCAGATGGCTGATTTCTTAAAATTTAAAAAAAAGAAGAAAATTAAGTGCAATATTCCACTTTTAAACTATATAGAAAACTAGATCAATTTTTTTTAAATGAGAATTAACAAAAACTAACTTTAAAATTTTACTGTTCGAGGTCTGAAATAAAGAGACACTTAAAGGCAGCAGAATATATATTCGCGTATATTAAACACAAATTTGCCAAGTCCCGACGGAAAAAAATTCTGGTTTTATAAAGCTTGGCGAGCATTTAAAACTCGGAATACTCAGTTTGGTAAAAATTCCATTTCGGAATGTCGGAAATGCAGGATGTGCCAGGGGAATGTTTCAAATCTGACGTTGTCCGGAATTCCGAGCTACGGGGGGGATTTGGCGCAAACAAATTATGTAAACAAAATGTCGGTGCCTTTGAAAAGAATTTTAAAACTGACAAATTAACACTTTTCACGGGTGGTATTTAGAAAAATTTCGGCAATTGTAAAATTTAATTTAAATCTTTCTCTCGTTTCTGTATTCTTTGTTAGCACAGATTGTGGATTTCTTCGATTTTTGTAACTTTCATTAAAAATATTATGGTGGTATTGCATCGTTTCTCGCAAACAAGCTTCCTCCTTCGGCGATCTTGTTAATCATTCCCATGGAGATCTTTGTTTTCCATCGCTTTTTTCACTCCTGCACTGATAATCTCTTTCCCTTCACTGTATTGGAGTCCAGGCCACTTTTCTACCATATAAAAACTGTTTAAAACCTATACTGGAACAATATTTGCCATTTGAATTAAATTTTATGACGTTATTGGTAAAACGTCTAAGGCGAATTCTATTAAAAACGAAATATTAAAACCAAAAATGTAAAAATCTTGGAAACTTGGGTCTAGGACATGTTTAAACAGAATATAAGTATTTTATCTTAGGAATATTGTAAAATGAAAAAATATTAGACATTTCATTTAAAAAACTGAGATAAGTTGTTTTTATTTTTTTTTAATTTATCTCAGTTATCCTGGACACCCTGTATAATGTAGAAAAATGTTGGTGGACATGGGTGGACGTGACTCTGGTGGACGTGAACACTTTCGTTGACTCTTTTCGATTAAATCTCATCCATTTTGAGAGATGAGAGATGAGAGATGAGAGATGAGATATGAGATATGTGAGATGAGAGATGAGAGATGAGAGATGAGAGATGAGAGATGAGAGATAAGAGATGAGAGATGAGAGATGAGAGATGAGAGATAAGAGATAAGAGATGAGAGATGAGAGATGAGAGATGAGAGATGAGAGATGAGAGATGAGAGATGAGAGGTGGAAGATGAGTGACGAGGGACGAGAGAGAGAGACGAGAGGCGAGAGACGAGAAACGAGAGACGAGAGATAAAAATTAGAGAAGAGAGATGAGAAATTTGGTATTTTCAAGTGTTGTTCACTTTTATTTTAAATTTAATTTAACTGACCATCACTTGAACCCAAACTATAGCCAAAATAGAGCTGTAACATTGTGGAAAAGTGATAGAAATTATGAAAAAGATTCCATGTCTGTAAAAACATTCGAAGACGTTTAATATGAACGACATGCTATTTCTCACTTTGTATTTTGAATTAATATAGATTGTGAATTTATTACAATTAAAGAAGATCAACAAATAGAAACACCATGGTAAACGTGGTGCAATATTTAAATTTCGAATACTTCAGCTTGGCAAAATTTCCATTTTGAAATGTCGAAAATGCAAAATGTCGCTGCTATGTCTCTCTAATCTGACGTTGTATGGAATTTTGAGCTTCTGGAGGGAGAGATTTGGTATAGAAGAACGATAAGAAATAAAATGCCGTCGTAAAAATTTCATCGTTGAGACGAATTTTTCGACTGGCAAGATATCACTTTTATTCGGACAAAATGAATTAAATGTTTTCGAATTTTATAAGCTTTTATTATAAATTTATTCAAAATTAAATACATTTATATTTTGTGACTTAAAGAAAAATTGTTTATTTTTTATAAAGTTTGACCCAAAAGCAGTCATCATTTTTTTGCTATAATGTATTGCTACATTGTAACAAACTATAGTGTGCAATATATTTTATTTTCAGGAATTCCCTTGTTCAATGTTCAGCATAATTGTGTAAGTAAACCAGAGCTCCATTACAGAAATGTATTGATGAAAATAACATTGGTCAATAAGGTTTTTGTTTGACGAGTTGTATTATAAAGAAGTACGCGATAACTACTCATCAACAACACAAGTTTCACAGCTGGCTTAGCTCGACTTTATCGAATCATGCAGGTTGAAACATGTATCGGATATTTACTCGAACTTGAATCCGTAGTTTGTTATATCTTTTGGCAACAAATGGTTTAGTCTACTTTTAACCAATTTATGGTTTTACATTTTTGTCTTCATTTATATTGATTTATTTCTAAGTATTTCAATATGTAAGTCATAATATTGTCATCATAATAATGCTTAGTATTTGCAAAAATAAGCCAAATAATTTTTATTATATGTGTGGTAATTCTACTACGAAAGTAAAAAGTGAAAAATTAAATCCACCTTTTCTTGCTGTGCTGAAACCGCAGGTTGGAGCGGTAGTGGGTTCAATTTCAGTGCTCGGATGGTTATTTTTCTTTCTTTCTTCGGTCTGTATTTACTTCCTAGCCCCCCCCCCCCCCCACACACACACGCACACGCACACGTACGGCACATGCACACGCACACGCACACGCACACGCACACGAAATTAAATGAGAGTGTTTTTTTAATTCTTTCTCAAAATTAGTGTAAGTTATTTCATTGGCTTACAAAAGTTGGTAATTTGTTTACCAGTGTAATGTTTACTTCACTATGAAGGAGACTGTAATTTTGATTGTTTGATGTTTGGAATCAAAACATTAAATTCAGGCTATGAAATCAGATGCCTGTTCTAGCCAATTCAGGTTCTTCTTTATTCAGAGCCAAGATTCTGATGGTTTTAGAAACAGAAACTTCATTACTATGTTTGACTGCTCTGTATAGGATATTACACATAATGTTTAGTATTTGGTTCATTATTTATTATATTAGTGAGGGAAAAATAGTAGTTTGTGACATGGTCTTAAATCGCGTCTTAAGATTCACCTATTAACAACTTTAGGCAACATATATGAGGAATCCATGCTTTGTCTTGGACTCCAAGTTTAATTTCGAAATAATGTTCGTAAGCCTTAATAAATAAAATAAAATTAAAAAGAATCTTACGACATAGAAAATACTACACATTTGGAAGCTGGTAACTAATGGACACAATCTGTATAGGAAGTATATTTTGTAGATTTACTAAACAGGAATAAACAAGTCTTAGCCAGTTATGTTCGTCTTTGCTCATTGAAGATACATGCGCTGAGTATACAAAATACTGCATATTGCAAAATATAGATATGCCGGTTACAGAAAATCTATGTATTTAACTGAGGTAGCCGATACTTGATGGAAATTCATTTTAAATAAAAACCAAGACTAATATCTAAATTTCCACTATATTTAAAATTTGTACGTATGACAATTATTTCGACACACAGTGTATTTTTCAAATAAATGTGTCAGTGTGTATTTGAAAAAGACACTGTGTGTCGAAACAATTGTCATACGTACAATTTTTAAATATAGTGGACATTTAGATATTAATCTTGGTTTTTAATTAGAAAATTTATGGGTGACCGAACAATTCTGTTTACTATTTTCATTTCAGCGTATCTACTTGCGTCGTAAACTCCCACAATTTACATCATAAATACTGTGTTGATCAGTGTAATTATCTTCAAATAATTCTACTTAAAAAATAGTTTTAAATCAATTTCAGTTTGTGAATCATCGAGCTAAACTTCTTGCTTTAGCTTGAGGAAAATTTTAGTTTTGCTTCCGGATTCGCGATAGTTAGAAACATAGATCTTAACAATATTAAAACTAAGATCACTTCATAAGAAATCCTCTGAGCTACAGCCTGTATTCTACCTAATATGGAATGCCTAGAATTAGAAAATCAACCAGGCAATATAAAAGAATGAATTATATTCTTCTACAAAGTACCAACTTTTGTAAGCACATGAAATAACTTAAACTAATCTTGAAAAAGTATTAAAAAACATTCATAGTGATACTAATTTCATAGCTCACATTTTTTGTGGATATCAATATCAATATTTATAACGCAGTTAAGGATTTGAAAAAGGCAATGTGGGTCGAAAAAATTGTCATACATACAATTTTAAATATAGTGGAAATTTTTAAATATTAATCTTTGTATATTTATTTATAATAAAGTTTAATAATTTTAAAAATGTACTGTTGAAGTGCTCCTTCTTTTATAATTAATATCCAGAGTTTCTCTTCTTTTGTTCCTTGACAGTGTCGTTTCATATCCAATATATTCCGGTGGAAGCGTTCACAATGCTTATCGGTAAGGTCCCCATATTTTGAAGTAAAAAATCTAAATGTGAGCCCAAAATGTGGATTTTTATGGACATTTTAGAGCTAATTGCTTGAATCAATCTTGCATTGATATATTGCTGATTACATAAGGCGGGAATCATATATTTTACTAGTGTTTTATAATTTTTAGGTCGAACATTTCCTAGAAAGTTAGTAAATACTTAAACCATCGAGATCCAAGCCATATTCTATATTTTATTTAATTTAGACTTAAAAGTATCGTCCTTAATCAGGTTTCGTATTTGAAGACCTATAAAAATATATTTCTTAAACTTTGCATCTGTAATTTTTGGGAATTTTACCTTCGCGGTTAAGAGATTTCGCAAAATGTTTTATTATTCCTAATTTTAAGTGTAATAGGACCACAACAATGTTTTGCTGTTCCACTAATGATTGATAAAGTAAGTTTTCTGATCCTGGAGTGAAACTTTTTCTAGGTGACCAGACTTTTCTGACGTAATGATTTTCTCTATCGCGATTATTCGCAAACGCACAAAAAACAATCTCCATGAATATTTCTCATATTTTAGCTTCTCAAGTAAAACCTTCAGATTGTCATGGGTTTCCAATAAACTGTTTGTTGAAGTTTAAGAAAATATGGTTTCAAAACATTCATTTATTATAACAAAACCAGCCGACCGTCTAAAGAAGCAAAACATTTACCCGAATAACATAGTTTTGCAATTTAATTAAGATTATTTCCGGTTTCTCTGACTTTACACCGCATCAGGAATGCGGCTTGAATTTCCAATTTGACTTCTGAATGGGCCGTTACATATTCACGTCATACGAAACTGTTAAATTCCGTGGCTTTTGTTCTCCACTTCAGTTATTAAAGTAATTAGGGAACGTAATAAGTGGCGCGAAACTTTTTGATACAAACTAACTTGAAATTTGTTTATGTTGCTAAAGTATCTTGTTTATACCTTAATATAAATATTTATGTGCTAATATATATATATATATATATATATATATATATATATATATATATATATATATATATATATATATATATTAGAATTACTAGGTTCTCGGGTAGAACCGCGTTTTAGATTTATAAAAATTCGTTTCGGCTTCCACTTTGAAGCCTTTTTCAAGAGAACCTAGTTGATTTACCCCGAGGCCTCAATCTGCCTACTCCCCAGAGTTCACAACTAGAAAAGAACCTAGAGTACAATTCAATATTTGACCGGTCAAAAATTCGAATTGATGTGTCATCCACGTGATCAACGATTTTCGACACCAGAAGTAGCGCTTGATGCGTTCAAAATACATGTTTTGAAGATACCTCAATCGCAATGGAAAAAGTGGAGCGGAGAATTTGTATCGCAGAGAATATTTTGAAAAACAATAAAACGCTAGAGTCAGAAATGACACACTCCAGCCTCGCCAGTGTCTAAAAGACTAGAATGAGCAAATTAAAGGTCAAAAACTTGCTGATTTGCTTTTTTGGTAGCCAGGGAATAGTGCATAAGAAATTTTTGTCTCAAGGCCAAATGGTAAACCAGGACTTTATCCGAAAGGTTCTTGAAGGACTTTAAAAAAGAGGCATTTCTGTCAGACCGAATATCAAAAATACATGGGTGTTGCATTACAACAATGCGGCAAGTAAAGACACCACTGTGACTCCGAAGCTACCTTATTGGCCAGACTAGAGTCCTTGTGAATTTTTGTTTCTCCTAAAATTGTACATTCATCTCAAAGGACATTATTTTGGGATGTTGCAGAACAACATAAGACATTGGAGAAAAAGGGCGTATCCCAGATCAGCTGAAGGTCAATCCAGTGTCTCAGTTCTAGCACCCCAAAAGAACAAATCATCTTCAGCGCTGTGTGTCTTCCCAAGGCAACTACTTTGAAGGAGTCAATGTCGAAATGTAATTTCAGTTGACAGAAAATCATAAAAAATCAGTCTCATAGCATCTCATTTACGCACATAGCAGGGAAAGTTCGGGTAAAGCGAATATCACAGGTAAAGAGAATGCCCCCACCACTACCAAATTATTCGTTTGTCGATCGCCACGTTAGTATAGCAACGTTTGCCCGTCGTTGCGGCAAATACTTTGGTGAGTGGCTGTGTCACTCGCCATCCAGGAGACGATGATTTCTAATTTTCCTTGAAAAATATTGATTTATCAAGGTAAGTACTCTGCTAATAACAAGAAAGTTAATTATTTATCGTCCTTTGATTTTGAGTAGCAATAATGTAGGTTTATGTAGCTTTTTATGTTGTGTAGAAAAAGAGACCCAAAGCAATGAGTTTTATTTAAAATGGAATAACCTCAAAAGTGACCACGTGGGGTAAAGCTAAAAGGGCACAGTGGATTTTTTGCAATACCATTTATAAAAACTAATTGAACTAGAATTAAGAAAAATTGTTAACGTGTTTCGAAAGTTGATTAAATAAAGTCTAATCTCAGATAATTCAATTTTCTCTATTACATATTATCGGCAATAATCACGGAAAGTTTAAGGTGTTCATTTTGCCCTGACCTCCCCTACATACGTATAACGAAATATTGAATATTGAAATATGAAATATTGAGGCAGAATTGGCATTCGAAAGTTAAATTTAATTCTTTTAACAATTTAAATATTCATATTATACAAACTTATCAATCCCTAAAACCATTTATTCTTTTGTATCAAAATTGTCATCAAATATTTTTAAGAATTTGCGAAATAAAAAAAAAATAGGAGTGAAAATAACAAAAAAAAACAATTTAATTCTTCGTTCCCGAAAAATTATTTTTGAAATGGAATGTAAATCATCCATTTGTCGCCGGGGTGAAGGAGGGAGGGTAAAACATTCAAAAATATATTAAATTCCGGGGTATAATTCCCGATCGTCACCCTGGTTTGCCTCTTGTTTCGCATTTATCATCCAACGTCTTTTTTTATATATAGATTTGACGCGTCAAAAACGCACCCCACAACAGGGACTTCGACTTGCGTCAATGTGAGGGTGAAACAGTGGTATTTGCAACCCCGGAAACGTTTGTTATGGAATAAAATAATATGAAACTTATATTTCATGTAATAATGGATTTATATTTTTATAGGAGCTTTTGTAGGCTCCAAACCACAATCGTCAGATACCTCTACCTCTACTCTGCGCTACTACTACTACTCTGCACTACAAATATTCAGTGAAATGCAAGCGAATAACGAAATCTAAGTTCGAAATAATTTAAATGTTTTCGCTTGTTAAATAAAACTGGCTATTTAAATGCCAAAGTCTCAATACTTTAAAATTTTCCTAATATTAGTGCGGTATCCGGATATAGAGCGCGAGTTTTCATATTTCATTAGTGATACAATATTTGTTTGAAAGTCGGAAGCTTTATAAAATATCAATAATAAATTTCAAAAACCTATTAGATGACGAAAAAAACAATTTTATGGAAAACATATATAAAATTTATTAAATGTGGTAAAATAAATTGTCCTATATTTTTATTTACACTGCACAACATTGTATATTTGCATGGTTTAAATTAATATATATTTGTTAAAAAACATCGAACTATACAAGATAATAGTTTTTTTTGTAAAAATAATATTTAACATAAAAATAATCAATTTAAAAATGGTATGACAATTGAATCGATAGCACATATATAGTACTACTAAATTGCTAATATCTGTAAGTGGAAGTGTCACGGAGTAATAACAGACAGAGTAAGCGAGACAGCAAACGTCTACTTCTATTTCTTTTTCTATTACTCGACCCGTTGTGTGCAAATGTTGCAATAAATAAACGTGACACAAAAACATAAAAAAATATGTTAACTGACGCACGTCTATAAGCATACTTAATTCTCGGACATGCGCATAAGACTCAAAGTAGTAGTAAAAGAAACAGACTCATATATGTCTGCACAATAATGATTTCGCCGATCTCCAGACCTTGCTAGCAATATAGTAGTATTCTATATATGATCGATAGACAGTTGCTTTTTTAAATACGAAACTACAATATGGGACACTGTATGTCGAGACAGTTGTCATATCTATTTCTTCTTCTTCATATTCTTCTTTACAAACGTGTCGTGACTTATGAAAACTCATTCCGTTTGGCTACTTTCCGGAATACTTCTCACCATAGTTTTCTATTTCTGGCTTCCTTGGTTGGATATTGCAAACATTCATTTTTCTTACAGGAGAGTTACAGGGGCTATTCGTTTTTTCTTGACAAAATGTCTGTCCCTACGTGTTGAGTGTTTTTTATGTTTTATTTATGTAATAATAAATAATTATTGTAATTATTATGTAATAATAAATATTTATGTAATAATGTATAATAAATTTTAGACATTCTTGTATCCTCCTGAAGAAGCCAGAAAACTCAAATATATACAGAACTCAAATATATATATATAGATATATATATATATATATATATATATATATATATATATATATATATATATATATATATATATATATATATATATATATATGTAGTGTTAGATTTTCTTGGACTGTGTCCAATGTGACAGCAGTAGCTGACTGTCTCCACACACCCAACCGTTGGGTTCCACAATCTCACGTGGAACACACAACAACCTGCGTCTCAACCTCCAGTTGAAGGGATAGGTGGGGCTCCTTTCTGGTCAAGCAACAAAAGTGTTCATATACCCATCCCATCCCTGCAACTGGAGGGCATATGTTTCGATTCTTGATGTTTAGACTCTTTAGGGTAACTACACATGCTCCCCCATCAAGAAAAGGGAGACCCAATCCACAGTCAACAACCAACAGTGTTAGATTTCCTTAGACTGCGTCCAATGAGACAACAGTAGTTGAGTGTCATAATACACTCAACCGTTGAGTTCCACAATTTCAGGTGGAACACACAACAACCTGCGTCTCCACCTTATCAATTAGGAAAAATATTTGACTCAATCTCAAAGCAGACTAAAATAGATGCATTGCTTAGCTAGGGGGTAAACAAAGCATATGTAAACCTATTAGGATCGTTGCATGATGGAGCTACAGTGCCAATTCACCTTGATGATTTTGAAGTTGGAATTAATCTAGAGCTAAATGTATGGCAGTATGACGCAATATCGCCTATGCTTTTCTCTGCGTGCTTTGAAGAAGTATTCGGTAATCTGGATTGGGAACAGAATGGTGTAAAGATCAATTATGCAAACTTAAACCATCTTAGATTTAGAGATGATATCGTTCTCATTTCACAAGACCCAGATGAACTGCAAATAAGCATACAATAGCTGCAAAAGGCTGAGAAAAGTATTAATAAGCTAAGGAAGTTTACCCTCCATTCGACATGGCCAATTTAAATGATCATGGCTTCAGTCATCCATTCATCCGCTTTTCAGGTGTCCAGCTTGAGCCCAACTGATGACGGCTTAAGGCCAGAAACCTTACCTTTGGTTGGCGGATGAAGGAATGGCAAAGCACGAGGTGGAGCACGGGTGAATTTCTTTAGCTTTTTAATATATATATATATATATATATATAGATATTGTCATATATATATATATATATATATATATATATATATATATATATATATATATATATATATATATGACAATGCGCCACCATGATCAACGTACATGCCCCCACAAACGGGAACAACAAGAAAGACCCCAAGTCTACAAAAAAATTCTGTGCAACACTAGAAAAGATAATGGCAAAGGTCCCAAAGGATGACGTCAAAATTTTACTGGGCGACTTTAACGCACAAATCGGTAGGGAAAAAATCCATCAGAAAACCGTAGGCAAATTCCCCGGTCACAAATTCACCACCAAGAACGGCATAAGATCGCCTATACAACAGATTGGTGAAGTCCAGATAACCACGTTGCGATCTCATACCCACAACAAAGACAAATCCATGATGTTCAAGTCCGCAGGGGTGCAAACATGGACTCAGACCACTACCTAACACGAGTCAAAGTAAAATTCACCCCAAGAAGAATTCAACAGAAGAAGGCACATCTACAGAAATTCGACACGAAAAGGATCAAGGAATACAACATTACAGAGAAATGGG
This sequence comes from Cosmopolites sordidus, assembly GCA_031761425.1. Taxonomy (NCBI): domain Eukaryota; kingdom Metazoa; phylum Arthropoda; class Insecta; order Coleoptera; family Curculionidae; genus Cosmopolites; species Cosmopolites sordidus. The sequence continues at coordinate 287,003 of JARFXV010002294.1, forward strand.
AAAAGGACCAGGCAGATACATGTGAAAAATTCCACAAAAAAATTACACAAAAAGCACAGGAACTGATCCCATTGAAAAAGAACACAAAACACCCGTGGTGGGACTCGGAATGCGAAAGTACATTGCAGCGACACAAACGAGCATTTTAGGAGTACAACAGTAAAAAGTCCCCAGAAAGCCAACAGCTTTTTAACGAGACTAGAAAACAGACCGCCAAAGTTATTAGACCAACTAAGAGGAAGTTCATGAAGGAACAACTAGACTCTATAGATGAGAATTTCCGCAATTATAACACGAGAGATTTTTATAGGACTTTCGCAAGAGAAATCTGTGGGTACACACAACAAAATCTTTGCTTTAGAAAGCGGAATGGGAGATTAGCGCTAAACAATCAGGAGAATTGTCAGGAGCTGGCATACTATTTTTCTGATCTCCTCAATTGCCTCAAGGAAAATTTTGTCCATACCCACTCAGAATCACCACGACCAGCACAGGAAGAGATTCACAGGCACATACAAAAACTGAAGAATAACAGGACATCCGATGAAGATGGTATCACCGCGGAACTATTGAAAAACCTCGGACCAAGCTTACTGCGGGAACTCACGCAAATTATCACGAACATCTGGCAAACAGAAAAATTACCAGATGAATGGAAATGTGCTCTTATACACCCCGCTGCACAAGAAAGGAAACAGAACAGATGAGAACAACAACAGAGAAATCTCCTTGCTACAAGTCACTTTCAAAATCTTCTCAGCATGCCTTCTCAAGAGAACACAGGAACAACTAGAACACAAAATTGGCGAGTACCAAGCAGGCTTTCGCCCTGGTCGCTCATGCGCTGAACAATTCTTTAACTTAAAAACAATACTGAAATACAAAGCTATCAGCAACGTCCCCAATCATCTGCATGTTCGTTGACTTCAAGAAAAACATACGACTGCATTGGCCGAAAATCTCTGTTCAACATCCTAGAAGAACAAGGACTCGATCCCAAAACACTACGATGATCAAGCAGACACTGACCGATACAATCTCTAAAGTGAAATTTATGAGAGAAATTTCCGAACCCTTCCTGATTAAAACCGGAGTACGCCAAGGAGATGGGTTATCCCCACTCCTCTTCAACCTGGTCCTGGACAAAATCATAAGGGAATGGGAAAAGGAACTAAAAAATCAAGGACACTGGAAACCAATACGACTCGGACGAACCAAAAATAATATAGACATATCATGTCTAGCCTTCTCGGACGATTTAGCAATACTCGCAGGCAATGAAAAAAGGGCAACCAAGTAGATCGAAGTCCTCAAGGAATGTGCAGAGAAAGTTGGCCTACAAATATCCTTTCAAAAAACCGAATTCTCCTGCTCAAAATTGAATGTCCAAAATTTGAACACCAAATACGGCAAAAATAAATAGGGTCACTCACTTCAAATACCTGGGCGAGATCCTCGAACCCACAGGAGGAGAGAAGATAGCACAGAAGACTCGATTGCAAAAGATGAAGAGGGACATACCGCAAGACACACATTTCTACAATAAGAAATGCCTATCTACACACGCAAAAATAAGACACTACAACACAGTGATCAAACCAGAGGTACTACACGCAAGCGAGACACTTACACTCCATACAAAAAGCGGCATAGAAAACATACTAAAAGAAGAACGCAAAATTATGAGAAAAATTCTCGGCCCAAAACTGACAGAGGAAGGATACAGAGTACATTCTAGGAAGACCACAGAGAGAATGTCCTACGTAGCGGCGGACATAAGAAAAAGGAAGTTGAAATTCTATAGACATATCAGTAGACTCCCACCGACAAGACTCACCAACAGAATTCTTACGTAAATACAAGGAGTCAAGTCAACAGTACCATGGATCGCACAAGTCAGAGCTGATCTGGGAAAGCCACAAATGGGTCCGACAGAGATTGAGGATAAAAGAACGTACAGACACAAAATACATGTGTGGAACGTTGCATCAGAGAGCGAAGTTTCGAGGAGATCAGAAAACAAAGTGGACGGAGGAGAGAAAGAGAATCCACGGAGAAACGATGAGAGAGGTTGTGGAGGATTAGAAAGAACACTCGAAAAATGAGTCAGGATGCTTTGCGTGATCCAACCCGGTCTATACTCACCATATATATATATATATATATATATATATATATATATATATATATATATATATATATATATATATATATATACATATATGAAAAACAGAAATTTTTGATCCGTACTTCCACGTACCTCTGCTCGTCTCAAATCAGTCTCCGTCACCATGTACCTCCTCCTCCCAGGACCGGTACCTCCCAGGACCGGTTTCTAGCCTCACAGCCGTCATCAGC